>QEPC01011684.1:344158-355563 GCA_003113815.1 Sphenodon punctatus
TATTGAACTAAATGAAATATCCTAATAATTAACTACAAAGGCCTTATCCTACAAACACACTGTATCTCTATCTATCTCTATAACTAAGCTAACTACTATGTACATCTATCTAGTAAGTATCTATCTAATAACTATCTATCTATATATACAATATTGCACAGCGGGAAACACAAAGAACACAGGGAGGGGTACAAAACTGAAATGAAAATCAATCTAATAATAATCCTACTCTAAATAAATCCAAAACTTAAAACAGGGGAAGGAAATCAGGGATGGAATAAGAGGGAGAGGGAAAGGATTCAATGGAGGGGGGAGGGAGGAAGGAAGATTGAACACAGGAAGGGGTAAAAACAAAACACACCACCTAAATCTATCTAATGTAATCTAAATAAATGATAATATGGAGGTAAATGGGTTGGATGGGTGAAATAGGAGGAGGATGGCAATGGATGGGGGAGCTGGGAGGTACAACTGCTGGGAGAGGGAGCCTTCTGAGAATGCCTTCTGTCAGGGACAGTGACTAGTTCAGAAGGTGTTGGGAAGGGCAATGAGTTTTGTTACTTGCTGCACCCGCCTCACCGCAAGCCCCATTGGCTCCATGCAGCCTAGCCCGTGGCCAATCATAGACTGCACAGCTCTCCCCCGTACCCACTCTAGCAAGAGTCCTTGCACTGTCTGGTCTTGGCATCAGCATCCTGCTCTTTTCTGGGCTTTCTATGCCTTAGGAGTTTGGTTTCTCCTTGGGTCTTTGGAGAAGAGCTGGCCTTATTCCCCCATGCCAGGGATGGGTAAAACGTTATTCTGGACTTTTGTGACTGAACCCAGAAGGGCGTCCCGCTGGTATAACAGAGTTTAGCCTGACCTCTCTGCCCCGCTACTGCAATAGTGGACATGCGCTACAACTAGGACTCCAAAGAGAGGCCTACCCATCTTTTCCACAGAGTCATCCCCAGACCTGTATGGTCCCCATATCCCTCTCTCTGGGGTGGGCTGCCAGCTCCCCTGCCTGCCTTTCCCTTTCCATGACAAGGGTCCCCAGGGCTGCCTGCTTTAGTGCTTTCTATGTGCAGCATACCTTGTTGACACTTGTGACATCATAAATAAACCCATGAACAACCTCCAGAAAAAGAGGAAGTCTTTAAATTTGCATATGGGCAGGGGTTCCCAGGACCCATTTAAATGCTATCCAAACCATCAGACTACTAGAAAAATAAGTAAAGTCAGCAGGTCTGCATAAGTCACCTAAGAAAATACTAGTAACCATATAGTTTTGTTGGCAGAACACTCTAATGTTCCAGAAACTGTGCTCCTTCATGTTCGGGGTGTATGAACTGTTCCACTGCAATTGTGTGCAGAGAATTATATTAAAAATCTCAGTGTGGGCACTCTCTTCTGCTGCCTTCTGGCCTAGAAAACAAGCATATGGCTTCTCTTCTCTGTAGTTGGGTACCCACGGAACACAGTCTTTACACAGCTAACTGTACAGCACCACTATGAAACACACTGGTGTTTTATAGTGTAATTATAACAACTCCCCTGCCAAGTCTCTTTTGGGTATTATAAAGTTCTCTCATTTACTGTATGGGTAATTTCAAGAACCACTCACCTGGGTACTTACTATCACCCAAACAGTAAATGAGAGCAGTTTATAATGCACAAAAGAGACAGGCAGGGGAGCAGTTATTAATATATACTAGCTGTACGAGAACCCAGTGGAAGAAGCTGTAAACTACTTTCCAACCAGCATTCATTTTGACTTAAAGTCAGAAGAAAAGCTTTATTATTTAAACAAACTGGAATATAAATCTCACATTCAATTTAGTTTCAATAATAAAACTTTCCTTCTGATAGTTAAAGCAATATGGGCAATGTAATCATCTGGCCGCTTAGCACTGAAGCTCTTCTTTAGTGCCAGCGCAAGTCCCATTCACTTCAGTGAGACTCATGTTGGTGCTCGGAGATGGAGGCCACTCTAGACAGACAGCTTGAGGATTGTGCTGGAAGGGTGGCTTGGAGTCATTCCATTCTCCTGACTTGGTCTCCCAGCTTGCCACTACCAAAAGTGGCTTTGCTCTGCAGCAAGGTGGCACTCAGCTGAACCATACCAACTGTAATTAACATACGAGTGGATCCCACAACACTTCCCAGTACCACCTACCACTGGTTTTTTCCAATTCTTCAGTTAGGGTGCAATCCTAACCCCACTGAAGTCAAAGGGGAAAGCCCATCAACTTTAATAAAGGTGGGGGTGTCAGGGCAACTTACAAAAAAATAATACAAGAATACAATAAAACTCCCTATTAAAAACCCACCCTTATCCCTAAACCCACCCACCCTAACCCTGCTTGCCAAATGCTTTGCCAAAAATAGAAGTTTTACACTGTGTCCGGAATAGGGTTGGGCTCTGACAGATCTCTGGGGGAAGGGGCAGAGAATGAAAATGCCTCTCTGCAGAACTTTGTTGTATGGACAAGAAAATTAACAGGTGTTACCAACAAGAGAGTGCCCCTAGTTGACTGCGGGAACTGCAGTGGAGCATAGAAGGAAAGGCAGGATTTCGGATATGTGGGGCCCAGCACTTTGAATTGAGCCCAGAAAGTTATCAGAAGCCAGTGCAGACTGTAAAGCACAAGTATAGTGTACTCACAGTGACTTGCCCCCAACAGGAGCTGGGGCGCCATGTTCTGCACCAGCTACAGCTTCTAAACAGTCCAGGGCAGCCCCACATCGAGTTATAGTTAGCAAAAAGAAAAGGATATTTTTTCACACAACATAAAAGTTAACCTGTGGAGCTCAGTGTCAAGGGATGTCAATAGCACAACTGGGTTCAAAAAGGATTGGATAAGTTCTTAGAGGACAGGTTCATAAACACTGAACAGCTATTAGTCAACATGGTCAGGGAATGAGTCCCCTGACCACCTGGGCCTGGGAACAAACAGCAGGAAATGGCACGTCCATTATTACCTACTGTGTACTCCTTTAAAGCAACTGAACTGTCGGACCACCAGGATAGATGGAGGCAGCCGTGACAAACTCACCTAGGATAAGTATTGTCACGATCCAGGCCCTAGCTGACTACTTGCTCTGGGGAATCAGGCCCAGCAGTCACTATTTAGGGAATTAGCTTAAGTCTGTTTATTGGATACACGGTCACTATATCACATTCAATATCTCCACCATACACATATAGACTTTAAATAGTCCCTCTCTCTAATGCCAGAAATTGGCCCTCTGGCATCCCACAATCTGACACTAGCCCAGCTAGGCCTCTGCCTTGCTTTTTTAAGTCCCTTTAGCCAGGCACAAGCTTCTGGCTCTGTTACGCTGGACGATTGATCTGGCCCAGTATGGCACTTTATACAACTTCAGATGACTTGACTGGCAGAATGTCAGCTTTTTGCAATGAGACACAGCTTTGTGTGATGGAATGGGAGGTATGCTGCACAAAAGATCCCAACACACGTCCCTGACTTTCCTTAAGAAAATACTTCATTTTAAGAAACACCAAAAATATTTCCAAGAGACTGTTAGCAAAGTATCAGTCTAAGCCACAGTTGGAAGAAATCCCATCAGATTTGTCTTCTTCCTTCTAAAAACTGTAACTCAGGGCTTCTCAAGTTTTTTGGACCAGCAGTCAACTGCAAGGTTGATGACATAGTGATGATAGATGCAGGCTGTGTAGCTCCAAGAGCCTGGGGGAGTCCAATCAATTAGTACCCATAGAAAATTTACTAGGTGCCTTAAGGGGCCTATTCCAGCTTCTGCACCAGCGCCCATTGCTACCTCTCTCTGCACAACTGTCAACCCTCCCGATCTCTTGTGGGGGCCCAGTGGCTGTGTCCCAGTGCATGTTCATTTCAGGCTGGTCATAATAAATAGTACTGCCAGGATCTGCCAGACAGGAGCAGGGGCAACCAAGCCCTGAACCCAGGCTGGGCTCCTTCATCTAGGGAGGTACTGTCCCCCGGGGAGTTCTGTGACATCACAACACTCGGGGAGGGGGGCACATCAGCAGGGGACAGAAGACCTTTGCCACCCTATCCCTTTGTAATGTCCCACACCCCAAGCATTGTGGTGTCCCACACTCCATTTGTAATGCCCCACACCCCAAGCATTCCACAGGGGGCAGATGTCCCACACCCCATTTGTAATGCCCTCCTCTGGCATTAAGCCCCCTTTGTACTGGCCCCAGGTACTCCCCCAGACCTCATCCCATGACACTGCCTCAAGAGTCAGGCCCCCCGGCACCCAAATCTCAACCTGTGAAGTCCAAGTCCAGGCTGCCACAGTAGTGCAAATGCCCCCTAGTCCCTTTTCCCCAGTGTCTATGCCAGCCATGTCTGATCAAGTCAGGTAGCTTTGGCAGCATCAGGATGCCAGGGAAGGGATTACCATAATGAACAAGTGTTTGCCAGGGGGAAACCTTGTTTGGGAGACATCTCATCCTGCCAGCCAGTGCAGTGCTAGATCCCAGTCTGAAAATAGTTGCTCATTTATCTAGTGATTTCTAAGAGCCAGTGTAGCCAAGTGGATATGGTATTGGACTTACACCTGGAAGAGCTGGGTTCAAATTCTGTCTTAGCTGTACCCTGGAGCAAATTGCTGTCTTTCAGCCTTAATTCCTCATCTGTAAAGCAGGAATAATAATGACCTCCCTCTCATTGTTGTGAGCGGGAAGTGAAAAATGCTGTTAATTGCAATCTATGAAACCAACTTTCTTTTTGGAAGTGTTCCCCTGTCATGTGGCAGCCTTTTGATTACTCAGATAAGTGTCCTTTACAAGCCACATCAAAGGTTCAATTTATGGACTGACCCCCCCAGTTTTGCCTGACACAATCAGTCATCCTCCCCCGGATTCAGCATCCCCTCCTGCTGTGTCCCACCTGAGACTTGCCTAATTTTCAACTGGCTACTGCTCACGTCCCATCTGCTGCCGTCTATCCAGTTGTCATTCACACTCTTAAGCCATTTCCCAAGCTCATCATTCCTCTAATCCTCACCATGTTCCAGTGTCTCCCAGCTGCTTCCTAGCTGCCACAACCCATCTGATTGCTCCCAAGTCACACACATGAGATTACAGATTTGCTAACTATACAGAGGTGAAGCATTAGTATTTGCAGATGATACAAAATTTTCTACCAGGTGTACTCTTCTTGTTGACAACAGGATAGAAACACCTGTTTTTGTTTCCAGGCATTATAGCTGGCGATAAAGGAGATGTTAATAAATATAACTATTAATGTTGATAGAGCACATTATCTTGACCCAGGTTTGCAAAGTGGGTGGACAGACAGGTTTTTACCAACATTATTTTGTTTGCATTATGCAAACACTTGGTAAATCCTTATCCCAAAGGATTCTACATTTAACTCTGGCAATACATTCCAGTAACTACCTGTTGGCAAGGCTTCTCGAGAGCTGCACCAGGCTAGGATATGTTGAAGATTTGGAAATAATTTTCTTCTCCAAAAATAGGTTTGTTTTTCTTTGCTTATTTCTTATTACTTTTCTCTCTAAATTCATTCTATACTTCTGGCTTTCAGATGCCTGAGGAAGGGCCTTGTGTGGCTGAAAGCTTGTATACTATCACCCACAGAAGTTGGCCCAATAAAAAATATCAGACCTACTTTGTCTCCATCTCTTACATTTGGGTCCTACATGGCAGCCACACTCTCTAGATCTAAGTCCCTTGCATGAGAATAATTATAGCAAGATATGGTGGGAAGCCATGTTTTCCAGCAAATTTCCTTCCCTTGCAATTGTAGAGATAGGAGGGTGGAGATTATGTGGGTCAACATCCCTCAGAATGTTTAGCCCAAACTTACTTCCATGGCCCCTTGTCATGGATCAGCCTAGCATCATTTGGATAACACTCCTCCAGTTCCATCCTTTAAAATGTATTAAGGATTCACTGTTAATTGTTTTATGTGGTTTTAATTATTGAATTGTTTTTATTTGTTGTAAGCCACTCCAAGTTGCCCATGTGGGCAAGAGGAAGCGGTTGAGAAGTATAATGAAATAAATAAATCTCAGACAGCAAAAAGATATAGTAAATGGTCTATTAGGACATATATGAACTCTGCTGCCTAAAAGACCAATTAAGATACATCAGAATTCTGTGTTTTTAATAGGCCTTGTTAGAATAGATAACTTTTCTTTTTTTAAAAAAACCCACTGGGGAAGAATTGCTTGTTTTCTCCCAAAGTGGGAGGTCCAGCCTAAGCCTGTCACAAAGGAAACAAAATGTGAAGTTCAGCCTTTGCCAATTTCATGTTGATTTGCGATTGTCATGTGGAACTTTTGGTCTATAGTGCAATGAATTAGTTATCTACACAGGTGGCTTTTTTCAAGCTGAAATTTTAGTGATACAATCAGTAGCCTTCATTTAATAGTAGCCTTCATTAGTCCAATACACCACATATAGCAGCACCTATTAATAATTTTTATTTTAGTTAAACATTTCAAAACTCCAGGTACAAAACAACACAATTAAATAGAGATTGTATGATAGAGCACATCAGCACATCCAGAACCAGACACTGGTGAGTATGGCCTGGAACTAGCTCAGAGCAAGCTGGGCTCAGATTGACTGCTGGCCCTTTAAGAGGGCAACCGCAAAGCCCTAAGCTAAGTAGGGCTGAGCTAAAGATAAGAGACTGAGGAACCCTGGCTACAGTGGGGGATGGCGGTTGGTTGCTTGTTGGAAGCTGTCGTGAGCAGAGGTGCAGAAGGAGGGGAGCTTGGCTTGAAGAGGCTGCCTAGTTCAAAGGCAAGGGGGCCAAGCTGAAGGCCTAGCCTGAAAGCTAGAGAAGGCTAACTTCCAAGAACGTCTAATCCTAAAAATAAACCCATAGAGGAGACACACACACACACACACACACACACAGGGAGTGTATGTACTGAGAGCTGTCAGGGGGAGGGTGTCCCCTTAGTTGGGAAACATTCCTGCTGGTGGTCTGGACTTGCTCTAGGGGTGGTGGAGGCCAAACAAAAGCCCTATATCTGTTTTAAAGCCTATCTAAGCCAGTTAATAAGGGAACTGATGACAGGCTTGTGGTGGGGCAGGTCCAAAAGCTAGATTCCCCAAGGAAGTGTCTGGTTCTCTAGCTATGAAAAGTCACTAGGGGGATTAGCTCACCTATTGCACACCAAAAGTTATCACACATCCCCTCGTAGAGCAAATCATGACCCCTGGGTGGGGTAATTTACTCACACCTCTCAACGGCCCTCACAGAACACTCATGCCACCAGGATATGGGGCTTCTCCCAGGTCCCCTAAACATAGACTATAGTTTAAACATAAATTCTGAGCTCCTTGAGCCTCCTTGGTTCTCTGCCCTTGTGGGCACTCAGCAAAGTCCTTGACTCTTCATGAGCCCTTATTACAATAGCCCACCTGCAGTTCCCACGCTGTCCATCTGCTTTTCTTGTCTAGGGAAAGTAGATTTGCTCCCTGTTTGGCCAGGGGGGTGGAGGTCTGCTCCTTCCAAGACCCTCCCAGCAGGATCCAAGTTAGTAGGACTTGAGAGTCAAAACCATCTCTTTGCTTTACTCTCCAGCTCAGCTAACCAGACTGCACTTTCCCCTACAACTTCCTTCTCTAAGGATAGAAGCTTTCTCCATTGTCCACAGGGTAGAAGCTTTTTCCCTCTACAGCCTCAAACAGGAAGGTTCTAGACCAGGATGGCATTGGCTTGGTAGCGAAACACCACCCTTACTCTGTACTTCCTCACCTCCATCCTAGCCTTATTACTGACTCAGAGATATTCAAGTAAACAACCTTCTGCTTCATTTCCCTCGCACTGTGCGCTGTCTCCTTTTATAGCTCCTCCCTACTTTAGCCTCCTCAAGGATTGGCTGGAGCCAATTATTCCATTAGCCTTAACCTCACAACATCTGCTAAGCTCAGCTCATAGTCAATTCATTGCCTCCCAATTAACTAGCTGTGCTCACTTAGGAAGGCACCTTAGCTAGCTCGCAGACGTTTGGCTACACTTTAACTTTGTGCTGGCTATAGCCAAGCAAACAATAACACCATAGCTACTCATTGTTACAACTGGTAAGGGGGAAACTGGTAATAGATAGAGTATAATCTAATACAGACCACATATAATAGCAACTATGAATCTTCATTTTAGTTAAGCGTTTCAGAACTCCAGGTGCTGCTTCAAAACTCCTCTAGGAGGAGTGACTATGACAACATTTTATAATGTGTGTTACAGGACTCTGGCCCAGTGGGAACTCTAAACCCACTGTCTCTTTCCCCAACTCAGCCCTGGCTGTGCACAGTCCCTCCCAGTTCTAGCCCTTGGATACCTGCTCCATGAGTGTCTTGTTTCTCCAGGTGGTTCCAGATCCACCTGGAGCCAGGGGTGAGCTCCAGGTGAGCCAGGGGCTCCAGGGTGAGCCCCTGGCTCCAGCCCCAACCACAGCCCTACTTCCCGAGCGAGTCTCGGTGTCTGCTGGGCCTCTACAGCTTCAGGCAAGCTCCCACACCTCTTAGCCCTGCTCAGGCCCGCCACAGCTAGGTGAGCCTCCCTGGTTCACCATGTCTTCGCTGTCCTGCAGTGCCCTCGTTCCACTCTTCACCTGTACTTGGTTTCACTGGTCAGGTTCTCCCTACCTGCCACCAGCAAGTGCCTGCACCCCACAGGTACCTGTTCTTCGTTAGCTCACTCGTGCACCTGACCTTGGCTGTCCTGTTCCTTGGAAGAGCACCACTTTAAAGGCCCTGGCAGCTCCTCTGGAAGCCCAACCCTTAAAGGGCCAGACAGCAGCCACTGCTGGCCCTGCTGCACTCCTCCCCTCTTCTGAGAGTTAGGTCTACTCCCAGGTAGGTCCAACTTTACTTCCTATCCCAGGGAGTACCCTCTCTTTCTCAGACCCCTGCAGTTACCCCATGCTTGACCACCCCTTTTTCAATGACCACTCACTCCTCCTTACTTCCCAAGCCCTAACCAGGCCCCATATCTTCTGGCTACGTTCTCTATCAGCAACTTCCCTGTTGGGTTCCAGGAGTAGTCCATTGGTCCCCTTCTACGCCATGTCCCATTCCTTCTATCTGTTCCCTCATTATCCCTACCTGGCAGGCCTCCCCTGGCCAGGTATTCTTCGTTTTCCAGAGGGCTGGTTCCCTGAACCTTGCATCCCTGGGTCCAGCCTCCACCTCCCCTCTCAGCCATCCCAAACCTCTGTGTTGTCTCTTGGAGCACATCTGAAAGAGCTCTAATGAGCACTTACAAGTGCCAGTGGTGGGATGCAAATGCAAAAAATGTGCAGCTTTGATGAGGACTGAAAGGCGCCACATGCATGATTGAAGCTTGTTGGTGCACTGACACGTGTGCACTACAGTCCTGAAAAAACCAGGTCAGTAGAGTGCATGTGTCAGTGCATCGACAAGCTTCAGTCATGCATGCAGTGCTTTTCAGATGTCATCAAAGCCATGCATTCTTTGCATTCTCATCCCACCACCGACACTTGGAAGTGCTCTTTAATGCACGTCTGAATCAGCCCCTACACTGGAGCCCAGGAGTTTCCCCACTCCTATTCACTGTGCCCATGCATCCCTTTTCTCTAGAACTCATCTGTTTGGATGGCCATGCCATGTCACCAATCTTACTTATTCTCTTCCCTCTTAAGAGTAGGGAGCAGACTCACTCATCCATCCTAACCTCCCAGCCTGGAACCCTTTTTTTCTTCGTGTTTGTGTTAACCACTTAAGATGTCTATTTCACCTCCTCTCCCAGGGCTGTCTCTTTCCCGGTCCACCGCCAGGCACTACACCCTCTGGCTGGCCCCCTTGGCTATCTGCCATCTCTTCATCTGATCTACCTACTCTAAAGGTACTGGCTCCTTCACCCCTCTGCACCCTCATCTATTCAAGTCCCAGCCACTGGGTCAGCCTCCAGTGACACCTATCTATCTACCCTTTGCCAGGTGCACCCGGAGGCCAGCTTTTAAGGCCCTATTACTAGATTTCCAAAGCCAGGTCACTAGCTCTACAGTGAGCCTCACAATGAGCCCTCTCTCCCAGACCTGCCACTCCAGCTTGTCAATATCTCCTCTAGCTAGGTCTGTTTCGGTTGCCCTCGATTGTCACCCCCCTTCCTCTAACTCCAGCCTCTGTGACCACGAGGGCCAGAGTCCATGGGGCCTAATCAAACATGGGTCATTCATCTCCCTCCCTGGGTTCCTGGACCCTTGATTGGGTTTCCTCAGAGCGTACACATTATTCACCACATGTGTAACAGGGAGGCTACCTGGCCCAGTGGGAACCTGAAACCCATTGTCTCTTTCCCCATGTCAGCTGTGGCTGGACACAGTCCCTCCCAGTCCTGGCCATTGGATACCTGCTCCATGAGTGCCTTGTTTCCCTATATGGTTCCCAATTCCACCTTCAGGTGACTCCCTAGCTCCAGCCCTGCTTCCCGGGTGAAGCTCTGCCTCTTGGTGTCCACTGGACCTCTACAGCTTTGGGTGATCTCCCACAACTCCAAGCCCGCTGCTCAACTCCTTCACAGCTAGATGAGCCTCCTGCCATTCCTGGCGTCATTCTGAAGTGCTCTAATGCCACTCTCTACCTGTACTTGGCCTCCCTGGTCAGGTGCTTCCTATCCACCACCAGCGAGTGCCTCTAGTCCCGCCTCCACCCCACAGTGCCTGTTATTTGTTAGCCCACTCATGCACCTGGTCTTGGCTGTCCGTGCCCAGCAACTCTTTAAAGGGCCCAAAAGTACTGCTGCCAGCCTAACTGGTAAAGGACCAGACAGCTCTGCTGTCATCCCTGTTACAATATGGCATATCCCTCAGTGCACTAAAAGGTACAGCAACTCTGATTTAGCATTTTTCCCAAGTGAAGCAGCATTTGTTAGACCAAGATAAACAATCTGAACTTGCCTTGATAGGGAACCAAAAAATAGCACCACTCTTCCAAAGGTTGGATTTATCTCAAAATGAATCCTATTTGAATTTCCTTACAGTCTGGAGCTACTGCCATGCATTCAACCTGGTGAAACTGGGTCAATTTCCCTTGACGGTAACTCAAGGAAGGTTACTGAGCCAGAGGCGTAGCAAGGTTGAGACGGGCCTGGGCTCAAGCCTTAGTTATGGGCCCCTAATGTGCATGCGTGCAAAGCACGTGCGCGTGCAAAGCACGTGCACGTGCTCTGAAAACCCAAAGTGGGAGGGGGTTAAGGGAGGGGCAGGGCTTAAGGGAGGGGGAGGGCCTGCCCTGGCATTCGTCTCAGCGCCACGCAGAACCTTATGGCTAGCAGAGCTCGAGGGAGGGGTTTGTACATTGTAGGCGGAGCCTCCAAAAATCCAGCAACAAAGAGTTTTCAGCATTAAGATGTGATGGGCAGAACATTAGTTTACACTGGGAACTCCTTGCTGCTGAGTAAAACCCT
>QEPC01011684.1:364964-392464 GCA_003113815.1 Sphenodon punctatus
TGACAGTTGGCATCCAATGAGAAGGGTCAAGCTCAGTTTGTGGACCAATGTGTAGAAAGTAGAGGAGCACTGCCAGGTGACTGGAATCCTCTGAGGGGAGTAAATCCCATACCTGCAGAGACTGAAAGCCCCAGGAGTCGGGAACTCAGCCTCCTTGAACAGAGTGCGCTGAGTTTGTTGTTTTAGTTTTAATTTCGGGTCAGGGACAGTGAAAAAATAGGGCTCCCAAAGCACTTTCATCACCTGAGAAGGTCAGAGCTGAGCAGGGAAGCCCAAAAGAGGGGGTCTCGAAGCAGAAGGGAAAACTAAACAACAACTGAAACAGCTGATACTAGAATTTGAAATGAGCACGAATGGAACAGATGGGAACAGAGTGGGGGCAGCAAATCCCCCTCCAAACCCCTCTCCATCCAACCAGCAACCAGTAGATGGAGATGCACTGGCAAACGTGCCTCAAAACCCCCTTCCAACTGATCGGCAACCAGGGGGACAAGATTCAAACCCTGAACTCGAGATAGTCAGACTGAGAATGGAACATGAGCTCAGACTGGAGAAAATAAAACAGGAAGAAAGACAATGAGAGAGACAGCACCAAATTGAAATCCTGAAGACACAGGCAGCCCTAGGAATGAACCCTCAGCTCCCTCCATTAGGAAACACGGGAAACAATGCTGGAGGCAGAATCCGGGACTACGCCCCATTGATCCCACAATGCAATGAAATCAATGCATAGAGGATTACTTCACAACCATGCATCATGTGTTTAGTCAAGAACAGATCCCCGGCAAGATGTGGCTCAAATTAGTGTTACCCAAACTCCCAGCAAAAGCGAAAGGAGTCTACAACACAAAAATAGAGGAGAATCCAGTGCTGACTTTTGATGCTTTCAAAAAGGCAGTTCTTGAGGCTTACAGGATTACTCCAGAAACTTTTCGCCAAAAATTACGCAGCTTTAAGAAGGCAGAGGGTATGTCATATTCAGATGTTTGCAATATGTTGAAACAATATGGGGTAAAATGGTTAGATGCATGTGGGAATGCCACTAAGGAACAAATTATTAACTCTGTATTACTTGAACAGTTCTATACTTTGTGTAGCCCGGATTTAAAAGCACACCTGCTGAATAAGGAGATCACAAATCTCAAAGAGTCAGGGACAAGGGCTGATGCATTCACCGAAAATGCTATCTTAACTTATGGGGAAAGAAAGTCAAATAATGGGGAAAAGAAACCAAATAATGGGGGGAATCCGAACAAGGGTTTCACCATAAGCAGAATGGGTACAATCCACAATCTGAACAAGGAAACTTGACCCAGAACAAACCAAACAAGAATGGGGGTCGGGGGGAGACAGGGCTCACACAGACTCCAAAGAACACACACCTCCCAATCCCCTACTAATGATTCAAGACAGTGCTATAACTGTAAGCGAACAGGGCGTGTGGTATGAGACTGCCCCCCAAAAAGGGAGTTTCATAGCCCTAAAAGAGAGTCTGAGGAGATTATTGGGACTGCCAGTGTGAATTTTGTGTCTGTAATTCAACCTGTCCCCAAAGGTGTTGATGATTGCTATATCATCCCTAACTCACCCACAGGAGATCAATTGCTACGAAAACCTGCTAAGGTTAATGGGGTAAACTGTGTGGGGGAGATCAGACAATGGGGCACACATGGTTATGGTACGGGAGGACTTGATCCCAAAACATAAAATAAACACTCATAGAAAGGTTGTGGTATCCCTAGCAATGGGAATCAAGGATATTTTGCCCACAGCAACTGTAGATTTAGAATGGGAAGGCTCAAAGGGACCCATCCAGGCCACCGTACTCCCCAGAAAGGCACAAAATGAAATGTTGGTGGGGAATGCTATAAACACATGGATGCTGGGATGGAGGATGGAAAAAGCCCAATCCCAGGAACACGGGGAGCCGGAGAGCAACCTGGGAAGGGAGGGTGAGGGGCAACAAGACTCAGAGAGTCCTACACAAGTTGCTCCTCTACCCCTGGAACATAGGGAGACAAAGAGCAACCCTAGTGAAGGGGAAGGGTTACAGGAAGGCTCTAGCAGCCTTACAGATCCTGCACCCCAACCTGTGAACTCCACTGAGGGGCAGGAAAACCCCAAAGAGGAGTCCCCAAACCAGCCAGAAGACAGGGGAGGACAAGACTCGGGGAGAGAACTGCAAGTCTCTGTCTCACATGGGGAACTGAAGGGAGTGAAGCCAATGGGTCAACCTGATTCTGAAGCCCAGGACTTGGCACCCCACCTTACACAGGCGGGACCAAATCCTGCAGAATCAAACCGAGTAACTACCGCAGGGGGAGAGTTAGAGGCTGCAAATGCCCCTACTCAGACCAGGGGGTTTCAGAATGACCTGGAGGTTTGTTGTCCTACCTTAAGAGAAGGTGGGAAGCAGCTAACTGAACCCAAGGGGTTACAGGCAAGCCGGGAGGTGGAGGATTGGGAATGTGCAGAAAACCTTTCCCGGGATGGAGGGGGGAACGAGGGGGATCTCTTCCCCAGAGATAGAAACGCACCACCCTGTAGTCCTAAAGGGGCAGGAGCATCAGTCTAAGAGTGCGCATCTGCCTTACCTAAGAAGGACCAGGGAAATGCTGCTGAAGTAGAGACTAGAGGGGAGGAAATGGTTAAGAGTGTCCAGGGTCAAGACACTGCACTTGGTAAACTGAATCCTCAGGAGTTTTGTGTGCGGAGGTCTGAGGGGACACTTGGAGGTTCTCACACCCATGTCACAAAGTCAGACTCCCAAAAAGGAGAAATACATGGTTTTACGGACCATGGGGATCCTGGGGGTACAAACAGAACTTGGGGGCAGGGCACAAAAAAGGCTGCTGACAATAGCCCCTCCACAGAAACAGTGTTTGGCTGGGTGATTGATTTGAATGCAAAGACATCCACACACAGCATCATAGCCATGGGGGAAATACAAATACTACAGAACAACAGTCTACTCACTGGGAATTACAACATTGCTCCTGGTGAAAAGTGTGTTCAAATGCAGAATTACACAGACAACACAAGGGGGGTGCTCACTAATGTAAAAGGTACCACACTTACTCCACACTCCCTCTTTTGTCTCCTAATAATACTTCTGATCTACAGTCTGGACACCCCAGCCAGATCAGAGATAGAAGTGGGACATGGCAAAAAGACATACAGTCAATGAGAAACAGGCAGCCAGATAATCTGGAAACAAGGCCAAAGTTTGTAATTGGGGAACAAAGGTTGTTAACATGGCGTTCCCACCCATTTGTCACAGTCTTATTCAGACACCTCAGGGTATACCCCTACAAGAGAGTGAACCCAGAAACACTGAATCCTGAGGATCACTCCACTAAGACATAGTGGAAAACACGTGAACATGATAGCCCCACTTAAATAGGATTCAAACACATGGCAAGGAGGTAAGGGGGTTTCATATCCCTACACACACCGGTAGGACACACCAATCTCAGTACGTTACAGGACTCTGTCATGCCCGCTCCACATGCAATCTTACAGGGGTGCTTTCACGGAGGAACATGGGGTCACGTGCGTGTGGCGCAGGCCTACATGTGGACTGCAGGTCTGGTAAATATGTGGAGCAGGAGGTTCCACATGTATGTAATGTTACAATTGAGAACTGTAAAACCTAAATCAGAGCTGTGACACGTGACCAAGCCCCAGGGAATGGAAAGACAGTTTATTGATTTGCCCAGACAGAGACATTAACAATGCTAATGCCAGCAGCCATTGCCTATGTGCAAGAGACAGAGAAAGCTGATAACGAGAACAAAGGGAATTCCAGAAGCCTCGAGAAGATACAAGGAGTTTCCTCCTGGGGATATAAGGAGTTTTACCCCAGCCCAGAGGGAAGTGAGTGACTATCAGGAACTCACTCACCATCTTGCAGCCACCAAGGCTGGAAACCATGAACTGAGAGACAGGACTTTGCTCTCTAGCAACTCTAAGGCAGAAGGCCCAGTCGCTTACATCAAGGACTGAGAAGAACTTATGGAGGGTAAGATGCTTATTTAGGAACTCAACCAGTATAGGTTAGGAATGCGTTATATTTACCTTTGATTTCTAGTAACCACTCTGTATCAACAATCTTGCTTATGTAATCAATAAACTAACTTCTTATCTTTATGAAGAAATGTCTATGTCTAATATTGGAACACAAGTGAGCAACAAGAGTTCTCAAACTCTTGTGAACCCAGAGATTAAAGAGTCTGTAAACGGGAAGGATTGGGCCCTTGAGTGACAAAGGGGTTGTCCCTGCGGCAGGCTTGAATCAGCCCGAGAGAGAAAACTGATCCAAGTGGGCTATACATGAGGGAAACTGAGTCACTCAAACCCAGTAAAGTGGGGGTGCGTACCTCCAACCCGTGACAGTGGGTCTGTCCAATTTTTGCCCCAGATCATTCAGAAGCTGTCACAACCAGATAACTTCTTGGCTGGTGTGTGCCGCTGCCACGTACTCTGCCTCCGTCGAGGAAAGTGTCACAGAGGCTTGTTTCCTACTACACCAGCTGATGGGTCCTCCACCAAGCAAAAATAGGTACCCACTGGTAGATTTTCAGTCCGAATGGTCTCCAGCCCAATATGCGTCCACGTACCCTATCGGGTCTGACACGGACATTGCTGGGAGCCGTAGCTTGAGGTGCACAGTCCCTTTCAGGTACCGTAAGACCCTCTTCACTGTGTTCCAATCCCTTTGGGTTGGGGCTGAGACTTGTCTACACAGTATACCTATTGCCACCGCAATAGATTGTAAGCTCTCGAGCAGGGGCTGTATCTTTCTTATTCTTTGTAAAGCACCAAGTACATCGCTGGTGCTATATAAATGCTTAGAAGAAGAAGAAGAAGAAGAAATAAGGCAGACCTTGTGATTGTGACAATGTACAAGAGCTTTCCTATCACTTTTCTGTATTGCTTATTGTCTGGCAGCAATAAGCTTGGTTCTTTGATCTCCTTTGGGTTGCTGGTTTCCATAGGGGTATTTGCTGCCTTCACACACCCCATGCCAAAACTTTCTATCATCTCTTCTATTGCCTGTCTTTGGTTGAGAACATAGCTTCCATCATCTTCTCTTTCAATTTGTATTCCAAAGTAGTGCAATATGTTACCCAGGTCCTTCATTTCAAAGTCCTGATTTAGAGCTCTCATTGTTTCACACTCGTCCCCTTCTTGCTCAAAGCATACGATAAGGTCATTGACATAAATTAATACAAAGATCCACCTGCCCCTTAGTCTCTTTGTGTATAAGCAGGGATTTGCTTTGCTCCTGGTAAAATTTTCCCTCATTAGCACCTTATTTATTTTAGTGTTCCACGCTCTGGCAGCCTGCTTAAGCCCATATATGCTATTGTGCAGTTTGCATACAAGATCCGGCCTTTCAACATCTGAAAACCCCGGTGGTTGGTCCATGTAAATATCTTCCTTCAACTCACCATTTAGGAACGCTGTTTTCACATCCATATGTTTGTTTTGCATTCCTCTTCCAGCAGCTATACTTAACAATGTTCTGATTGTAGTGTGCTTAACTACAGGTGCAAATGTTTCATCGTAGTCTTCTCCGTACTTCTGGGAGTATCCTTTCGCGACAAGTCAGGCCTTGTACCATTCAGTATTTCCCTGCACATTGTACTTTATTTTAAATGTCCATTTACAACCTATACTCTTTCTCCCTGCAGGCAGTGGAGTAAGTGTCCACGTAGCGTTCTCCTGCATGGACTTTACTTCTTCTTCAGCCGCTCTTACCCATTTTTCTGCTTCCCCTTCTGACATCTGTGAGATGTCTTCCCAGGATGCTGGTTCTGACCATTTATTGGTGCTTACTTTGTAGGACAGACGAGTGGTGGGAATACCTTTGTTAGACCTCGTTGACTGCCTTGGCTCAGCATCCGCAGCCAGCTGTGTCTGTTCCTGCACTTCTGTTACCTTTGTGCCGATTTCAACTATTTGTTCAGAGGATTGCTCCCTTTCAGTGGTTTCATCCATGGTTGATTGTTCTCCTTCGCCTGGACCTTGGAGAGTCATCACACTGTTGCTTGAGTTTTCCACAAAGCTCACACTGTTACTAATGGTTATTCTTTCTGTGCGTGGATCCAGGATCCTGTAGCCTTTGGAATGCTCACTGTATCCTACAAGGATGCCTTCCACTGCTGTTTTGCAGCTTAGTATGTTTCTCCTCTGGGATATATATGTAAATCTTACTTCCAAATACTCTGATGTGGCCCACACTAGAATTTTGACCATTCCACAGTTCATATGGAGTTTTCCTCACTGTTCTAGAATACAGTCGATTTTGTAGGTAGGTAGCAGAAACTGCTGCTTCACCCCAGTATCTTTCTGGTAGTCCAGAGTCTGTTAACATGCATCTAACCATTTCAGTTAGTGTTCTGTTTTTCCTTTCAACTGTTCCGGTCTGCTTGGGTGTATATAGCACTGTCTTTTGGTGCTCAATTCCATGGAGTCTCAGAAAGTCCTCTACTTCCTTTCCTGTGAACTCACCTCCATAGTCAGTCCGCAGTGTCTTTGGTCTGCATTGGAACTTGTTCCTCGTCATGGTCACATAGTCCTGAAGATTGTCAAATACTTCATCTTTACTTTTCATGACGTACGTGATCGTTTACCTTGAATAGTCGTCAATGAAAGTTACCATATACTGGTTGCCTCCTGGCTTGGGAACCTTAATTGGGCCACAGTTATCGCTGTGTACAAGATCATGTGGTTTTGTGGCTCTGTTCTAACTTCTTAGGAAGTGTAGCCCTCATGGATTTAACTTTGATGCAACAGTTGCATTTCATGATCACAGGACACGTTGATACCTTAATGTCTTTGGTCAACTGCTGTCTGTGCATTTCCTTGATGCTGTCTGGGTTTCTATGTCCCATGCGTCTATGCCACAGGTGGATACAGTCATCGTGTGGCTTGTGCCTGTTCTTTCGCTGTGCTCAGACGGTACAGGTGCTCATCTGCAGTGGCTCTGGCCAGTACTTTTGTCCCTCTTTGAATTGTGCATTTGTCTCCCTGGAAACGGATGGTGAGCCCCCTAACCACAGACAGGAGTCCCCCTTCTAGGTTGGGCACATAGAGCACATCTTTCATAGGTATGGTCAGTGTGCCTCCCTGTGACTGGTTGCAGTACAGGTATCCTTGTCCAATTCCTTCCGCGTTTATACTTCTCCCATCTGCAAGGTAGATCCTTTCTTTACTGCTTAGATCCAGCCCTGTGAAGAATCCTTTATCGCTAGTCATGTGGCTCGTTGTCTCAGAGTCTACACACCAATTTTGGGATGAGCTGTCTTGCGTTGCTCTGAAGCACCCACTCCATTGTTGAGCGACTGTGTTGCTGTTTGTGACTTTAGCCCTCTGCTTAGGTGTTCGTGGAGACAGTTTCTGCTGTTCTGCTTTCCATATATAGCAGTCTTTCTTTAAATGTCCCTCCTTTTTGCATCTGAAGCATACTCTGGTTTCCCTCTTAGGAGCTTTGTCTGAGGTTTTCAGTGCAGTCTCATTACCCTGCTTTAGATCATTCTGCAGGTTCTCCTTTCTGCGCTGGAATTCATCCGCAAGTCTACCTTTAACAAATTCCAGCTTCAGTTCAGCCTCTGGCCTTGTCTCCAGGGCATTGATGAGGGCACTGTAAGATTCAGGCAGGCTGCAGAGGAGTAGGGCTACCACATGGCTGTCCTTTATATCTTCTCCAATGCCGCGCAGCTGTGCCACTACTTCCAACATGGCATTTATATGCTCCTGCATTTCACTTTCTTTGCCAAGCCTCATTTTGTATAGTTTCCTCAGTAGAAACAGTTTGCTATTCAGGCTAGTTCTCTCATGCAAGTTTTGCAATGCAATCCACATGCCTCTTGCTGTGGTCTCACTTCTTATATGGATTAGCTGGTCATCTTCTACCAATAAACTTATTGTAGCCTTTGCTAACCTGTCCTTTTTATCCCATTCCTCGTGATTTGCTGCTGGTCTGTTCGTGGTAATCACCTCCCATAGATCATCTTTAGACAGCAGCATTTCCACTTTAAACTTCCACAATTGGTAGTTTACATTGTTCAGCTTTCCTACTGAAAGTCTGAGCTCTGAGCTGCTTGCCATACTTGCTTCCCTCCCTTTCCCCTTCTGGGATTTAGGCCTTCTTACTCACAGTCAGTAGGCCTCTCTGTCTGGGAGTTTTCTTTCACAGTCTGCACTCCTTCTGGGCTGCTTCTAGTCTTCAAAATTGCCTTGAAGATGTCCTGGGCCCATAACCTATTGTAGAGTTAGCTTTCTGTTGAATAACACACAGCAGAAGTTTCTTCAAAACAGAACTTTACTAAGAACTCAGAAGACATGCTTCCATACTGTACAGACTGCATGGGACAAGATGGAGGACAGAGAGAGGAGAAGAGAGGAGACAAGGAGAAAAAAAAACTGTTTCATCCCCTGACCCTCCCCCTACTGGACAAGCCCCATATTAAGCTTGCAGGGCTTGCAATGGGCTTTTACTTGTGACTGTTGCACAATCCAACACCCCTTCTCAACAGTCACTAGTCAAACCCACTAGGTTCATTCTTCTTAATAGCTTGCGATGGCGTTCCCCTGCTAGTGGCTTCGTGAACACATCCGCTGTCATATCCTCTGTAGGACAGTATTGCAGATCTATGAGTCCTTGTTCCTGTGAGTCTTTCAGGAAATGGTATTTTACATCAATGTGCTTGGTTCTGGGGTTGATTCTTTCTGTTTGCGCCAGCGCTATACATCCTTGGTTGTCTTCCAGGATCGGCGTGGGTCTGTCCAATTTTTGCCCCAGATCATTCAGAAGCTGTCGCAACCAGATAACTTCTTGGCTGGCGTGTGCCGCTGCCACGTACTCTGCCTCCGTCGAGGAAAGTGTCACAGAGGCTTGTTTCCTACTGCACCAGCTGATGGGTCCTCCACCAAGCAAAAATAGGTACCCACTGGTAGATTTTCGGTCCGAATGGTCTCCAGCCCAATCTGCGTCCACGTACCCTATCAGGTCTGACACGGAAGTTGCTGGGAGCCGTAGCTTGAGGTGCACAGTCCCTTTCAGGTACCGTAAGACCCTCTTCACTGCGTTCCAATCCCTTTGGGTTGGGGCTGAGACTTGTCTACACAGTATACCTATTGCCACCGCAATGTCAGGCCTTGTGATTGTGGCAATGTACAAGAGCTTTCCTATCGCCTTTCTGTATTGCTTATTGTCTGGCAGCAATAAGCTCGGTTCTTTGATCTCCTTTGGGTAGCTGGTTTCCATAGGGGTATTTGCTGCCTTCGCACCCCCCATGCCGAAACTTTCTATCATCTCTTCTATTGCCTGTCTTTGGTTGAGAAGATAGCTTCCGTCATCTTCTCTTTCAATTTGTATTCCAAGGTAGTGCGTTATGTTACCCAGGTCCTTAGTTTCAAAGTCCTGATTTAGAGCTCTCATTGTTTCGCACTCGTCCCCTTCTTGCTCAAAGCATACGATAAGGTCATCGACATAAATTAATACAAAGATCCACCTGCCCCTTAGTCTCTTTGTGTATAAGCAGGGATCTGCTTTGCTCCTGGTAAAATTTTCCCTCATGAGCACCTTGTTTATTTTAGTGTTCCACGCTCTGGCGGCCTGCTTAAGCCCATATATGCTTTTGTGCAGTTTGCATACAAGATCCGGCCTTTCAACGTCTGCAAACCCCGGTGGTTGGTCCATGTAAATATCTTCCTTCAACTCACCATTTAGGAACGCTGTTTTCACGTCCATATGCTTGACTTGCATTCCTCTTCCGGCAGCTATACTTAACAATGTTCTGATTGTAGTGTGCTTAACTACAGGTGCAAATGTTTCATCGTAGTCTTCTCCGTACTTCTGGGAGTATCCTTTCGCGACAAGTCGGGCCTTGTACCGTTCAATATTTCCCTGCGCATTGTACTTTATTTTAAATGTCCATTTACAACCTATAGTCTTTCTCCCTGCGGGCAGTGGAGTAAGTGTCCACGTCGCGTTGTCCTGCATGGACTTTACTTCTTCTTCAGCCGCTCTTACCCATTTTTCTGCTTCCCCTTCTGACATCTGCGAGATGTCCTCCCAGGATGCTGGCTCTGACAATTTACTGGTGCTGACTTTGTAGGACAGACGAGTGGGGGGAATGCCTTTGTTAGACCTCGTCGACTGCCTTGGCTCAGCATCAGCAGCCGGCTGTGTCTGTTCCTGCACTTCTGTTACCTTTGTGCCGATTTCGACTATTTGTTCAGAGGATTGCTCCCTTTCAGTGGTTTCGTCCGTGGTTGATTGTTCTCCTTCGCCTGGACCTTGGAGAGTCATCACACTGTCGCTTGAGTTTTCCACAAAGGTCACACTGTTACTAATGGTTATTCTGTCTGTGCGTGGATCCAGGATCCTGTAGCCTTTGGAATGCTCACTGTATCCTACGAGGATGCCTTCCACTGCTCTGTTTTGCAGCTTGGTACGTTTCTCCTCTGGGATATATACGTAAGTCTTACTTCCAAATACTCTGATGTGGCCCACACTAGGTTTTTGACCATGCCACAGTTCATATGGAGTTTTCCTCACTGTTCTAGAATACAGCCGATTTTGTAGGTAGGTAGCAGCAACTGCTGCTTCGCCCCAGTATCTTTCTGGTAGTCCAGAGTCTGTTAACATGCATCTAACCATTTCGGTTAGCGTTCTGTTTTTCCTTTCAGCTGTTCCGTTCTGCTCGGGTGTATATGGCACTGTCTTTTGGTGCTCAATTCCATGGAGTCTCAGGAAGTCCTCTACTTCCTTTCCTGTGAACTCACCTCCATTGTCAGTCCGCAGTGTCTTTGGTCTGCGCTGGAACTTGTTGCTCGTCATGGTCACATAGTCCTGAAGTTTGTCGAATACTTCATCTTTACTCTTCATGACGTACGTGATCGTGTACCTTGAATAGTCGTCAATGAAAGTTACCATATACCGGTTGCCTCCTGGCGTGGGAACCTTCATTGGGCCGCAGACGTCGCTGTGTACAAGATCAAGCGGTTTCGTGGCTCTATTCTGACTCTTCTTAGGAAGCGTAGCCCTCGTGGCTTTGGCTTTGATGCAACAGTCGCATTTCATGATCACGGGACACGTTGATACCTTAAGGTCTTTGGTCAACTGCTGTCTGTGCATTTCCTTGATGCTGTCTGGGTGTCTATGTCCCATGCGTCTATGCCACAGGTGGATGCAGTCATCGTGTGGCTTGTGCGCAGTGAGCTTCGCCTGTTCTTTCGCTGTGCTCAGACGGTACAGGTGCTCATCTGCAGTGGCTCTGGCCAGTACTTTTGTCCCACTTTGAATTGTGCATTCGTCTCCCTGGAAACGGATGGTGAGCCCCCTCGCTGCCAGGCGCCTCACGGACAGGAGTCCCCCTTCTAAGTTGGGCACATAGAGCACATCTTTCATGGGTATGGTCAGTGTGCCTCCCTGTGACTGGTTGCAGTACAGGAATCCTTGTCCAATTCCTTCCGCGTTGATGCTTCTCCCATCTGCAAGGTAGATCCTTTCTTTACTGCTCAGATCCAGTCCTATGAAGAATCCTTTATCGCTAGTCATGTGGCTCGTTGCCCCGGAGTCTACACACCAATTTTGGGATGAGCTGTCTTGCGTTGCTCTGAAGCACCCACTCCATTGTTGAGCGACTGTGTTGCTGTTTGTGACTTTAGCCCTCTGCTTAGGTGTTCGTGGAGACAGTTTCTGCTGTTCTGCTTTCCATATATAGCAGTCTTTCTTTAAATGTCCCTCCTTTTTGCATCTGAAGCATACTCTGGTTTCCCTCTTAGGAGCTTTGTCTGAGGTTTTCAGTGCAGTCTCATTACCCTGCTTTAGATCATTCTGCAGGTTCTCCTTTCTGCGCTGGAATTCATCCGCAAGTCTACCTTTAACAAATTCCAGCTTCAGTTCAGCCTCTGGCCTTGTCTCCAGGGCATTGATGAGGGCACTGTAAGATTCAGGCAGGCTGCAGAGGAGTAGGGCTACCACATGGCTGTCCTTTATATCTTCTCCAATGCCGCGCAGCTGTGCCACTACTTCCAACATGGCATTTATATGCTCCTGCATTTCACTTTCTTTGCCAAGCCTCATTTTGTATAGTTTCCTCAGTAGAAACAGTTTGCTATTCAGGCTAGTTCTCTCATGCAAGTTTTGCAATGCAATCCACATGCCTCTTGCTGTGGTCTCACTTCTTATATGGATTAGCTGGTCATCTTCTACCAATAAACTTATTGTAGCCTTTGCTAACCTGTCCTTTTTATCCCATTCCTCGTGATTTGCTGCTGGTCTGTTCGTGGTAATCACCTCCCATAGATCATCTTTAGACAGCAGCATTTCCACTTTAAACTTCCACAGTTGGTAGTTTACATCGTTCAGCTTTCCTACTGAAAATCTGAGCTCTGAGCTGCTTGCCATACTTGCTTCCCTCCCTTTCCCCTTCTGGGATTTAGGCCTTCTTACTCACAGTCAGTAGGCCTCTCTGTCTGGGAGTTTTCTTTCACAGTCTGCACTCCTTCTGGGCTGCTTCTAGTTTTCAAAATTGCCTTGAAGATGTCCTGGGCCCATAACCTATTGTAGAGTTAGCTTTCTGTTCAATAACACACAGTAGAAATTTCTTCAAAACAGAACTTTACTAAGAGCTCAGAAGACATGCTTCCATACTGTACAGACTGCATGGGACAAGATGGAGGACAGAGAGAAAAGAAGAGAGGAGACACAGGGTGAAACAGACATTATGCTAACCACCCTTTAACCCCCCTTGGTGGTCATTTATGCATGTTTCAGGGCTGCATAGGGCACCAATACAGCCAGCCAACATGCATAAATAACCACCAAGGGTGGTTAAAGGGTGGTCTGTTTTCACCTAAGGAGAAAAAAAACCCTGTTTCATCCCCTGACCCTCCCCCTACTGGACAAGCCCCATATTGAGCTTGCAGGACTTGCAATGGGCTTTTACTTGTGACTGTTGCACATTCCAACACTGCTTCCCTCACACTTGCCTTTTGTAATGTTCCTGTTCACACCTACCATGATGTTGGGCCCAGGCAAGGAAGCGAAGTGGGAGAAAGATTCATGACTCATCATAGGGCTTCATGGCACTTACCTCCCCTCTCCAGTTTCCCCCTTTTCACTTTCACAACCAAATTTCTCAGGCTTTTCTCCACTACATGCATTATTTATTTATTTTTAAATAGAGGGAATCAAAGTTCATTGGGGGGGGGGGCGGTCCTAGAGATTTTATTATGTTTCTATTAAAAGTTAATTTCTGAATTTCTGTGAAAACTATAAATAGTATCAAAAGGCTACAGTCAAACCAATGACACTTGTTTTCAAACTGTTGTTGTGGCAGCACGGCTGTTCTCTAAATCTCAGTTCTGCCCATCTTAGTTTTTCCCTGCTTCCTTTCCTAGCAAGAGTATATGACCCTTTTCAAACAAGTAGTGGAGATGCCATGGTCCGTGGGGGATGGATGGAGGCAGCGTCGAGTGGGAAGCCCATCACAAAGACACCCAGCCTCCTCCACTCATGGAGCATCCGCCATTGGCACCTGTTGCTCTGTGCGTGGGTGATGGGTGGAGGTGGGTGTAGCGTGAGAGTGCACACGCATCCACCCACCCACTGTGTCAATCGCACAGACACACACCCCTCCACTGCCCACCCACCTGCACACGTCCGTGCAAAAAGGGCCTTAGATTAAGACGGAAGCATACTTTGTAAGGTGGCTAGTCAGTATAAGCAAAGAAGAAGTGCCCTGGCCTAACAAAAGTTTTACGTAAGTAGCAGAAGAAGGCAGAAGTAGTGGACTGGACAAAATCATTGTCAGTATTGTTTGATTACTAGTGTTCTAGTGCACCCCAATACTGGAGCAGCCTAATACAAATGCATATCTTTCTAAGAGGTTCCCAAACTGTGGGTCAGGCCTCCAAGTGGGAATATTCCCTCTGAAGATGGGGGGAGGGTCACAATCCCAATTAATATTTGCTAGACTATACATGTCTTTGTTGCTGTCTGCGATCACAGGATTATATGTAAGTCTCAAACTGGGATCACACAGGCAAAGTTTTTGAAATAGTACTAGGTCCAGTGAAATGGCAGTGCAGGCCTCCCTCCTAACAAAGGAGTGTTTTACAGACACACACTGGCTCCCCCATTAGAAAAAAGGAAATGTTACTGTAATTCAATCTTGTTCAGTTAAATATAGCATCCCCATAGGGGCTGGGACTCCCTAAATTGCAGGCCTTGCAGCCCATATGCAGGGAACCGAGTTCACTGCACCAAAAAATCTTAAATTCTGCAACCAGTGAAGCTAAATTTTGCAAATTCACCGCGAGCATTAATATTTGCATAATTAACTTGATTTGCATAACTATGCATGCTGGGAAGCAAATTTGCAATAGGTTTGACATAGAATCACAACTTTGCTAATCAAACACAACTCAAATCCTCTGGAATTTCAGCACCCCAGAATTCCCACCTCATATTAAAACCCCAGACCTCCCTCACCCAAACATAGGGCCTTCAGACCCCACCCACCCACAATTCATCTCCCAGGGGCCTATTTACCCTCGGATCATGGTCACACCTCCTGGACAGATGGCAGCTACAGCAACAGTTTTAGTTTGAGGTCAGGCAACAAGTTTATGCCTGAGTCAGGATTTAAAGATCCTGCAGACAACCCCCACTGCAGTGTCACTGCAATTTCAGCATGGCACTGCGAGGATTGGCTGATTCTGTGAGGATTGGCTGATTCTGCGAAAATCACTGCAAACTGCAGCAACATAGTCAACTCGGGTCCCTGACCTTGGGGCAGGCCAGGGAGCCACCTCACCGCTGACACGTTTGTTTGTTTTAACCATGAGTTAGCCTTTAGAATATATAAAGGAACACTTTGGGTATTTTCAGACATTACGATCCCATGCTCAACCACGGTGAATGCCCACATGGTGAGCAAGGGACCGTAACGTCTGTTTGCCCGACAAGAGATTCCCACCAGATGTTCACTCCCGTGAATCATGGGTGGGAATCTCTTTGACCACGCAAACAGTGGTCCTGCCCGGACCATCTCTGTTTGTGTGGTCAAAGAATTTCCCGCCCGTGATTCACAGGGGTGAACACCCGGCGGGAAGCTCACGTTCGAGCCAACAGACATGACGTTCCCACGCTCAACCACGGGGAACTCACCGTGGTTAAGCGTGGGATCGTACCATCTGTCCCCTGACCACGGCCCGGAATCAGCGGCTGTGCCCATCGCTGATTCTGGGTCGTGGTCAGTGCCCCTGGGGGTGGGCGGGCGCTGCAGCTGCATTGGCCGTGGCACCTGCCCGTCTCCCAAGGGCTGGGCAGCCTAGGGAGCGTGGGGGGGTGGGGCTGTGTGGCCACACGTTGAGCCGCGCAGCCCCACCCCCTCCCCCGATTCCTCGCCAGGATCAGCCGGCACGTCTGTTGGCCGTGCCATTTTAATCCTGGCAGGGGATCAATAGGTGATTCCGTGATGGGGCCAATACTGGCCCCGTCGTGTCTGAAAATACCCTTTGTTAAGTCTTGGCCTATCATATCCCCTAAAGGGAAACCATCCCTGGAATCTGGGACCTCTGACTGGATCAGGGATTCCTTCTGTTTCAAACTAGTAACTCAGTTTCTCCACACACAGTTTCCCTCATTCCAACATAGTTTCAACTACAGAAACTCCTCTTTACTTTCTGTGTGCAACTGTTTTCTGATTGTGCTGGGCATTGAATAATCTATCTTGAATAGATGGAGGTGAGTGTCTGAAGAATTTCTTGTATGCAAGATAGAAACTGGGAAGATGCCAGAGCTGAAGTGATTGCAACATAAACCTGTTTATGGGGTGCTGCAAGGTATTTACATGAAGGGCACTGTACAAGTGTCAGTCAGTAGTTAGTTTTTCCTTGTTGGTACATATAGCATAGCCTAGCCTAGTGAACTTGGCCCTTGGGAAATAAAGGTTCAAATTCCATTTTAGCCATGAACTCATTGAATGGCATTGGACAAGTCATTGGGTGTCTTTAGACAGATGTGGAACTGGCCACTGGAGCCTCTGGGGCTGCATCCCCCATCTCTGCCTGCACCCAGCCCCACCTGGGTCCATTTTAAATGGACACAGTTGCCCTGACCTGCGGTCCACCCATGCAGCGCCCCCCCCCCCTCCACACCATAGAGTTGTGGGTGTATTTCCTGACACTCTAGGCTGCCACCCATAACTCTATGGCATTGTCAATGCCTGGGGCAACTGCCAGTCCAAAATGGAGCTGCAACTTCCGTCCACTGATCAGACAGACCACAGTTTCACCTTGGTTCGGTGCACTGGGTTTGGTCAGCCCACTAGTGTGTTCCAGAGCACCATAAGTGGGGCTGATCCAAAGTAGGCAGCACCTTCTCTGCTTCTGCTCTGCCTGCACATCTGGTGGCCTGCCTTTAGACGGACGAGCCATCTGGGGGTAAGGCGGAGCAGAACCGGGGCTGTGGTCCATCTGTTTACACCCAATGTCTCTCAGCCTCAGTTCCCTATCAGAGCTGAAATGAATAATCCAAAAGATTAATTTTCCCACTTTGCATTCATCTGAACAAAGCAATATGAGTATCTATTTGTTTCTGTTTGGGATTTTTTGGTTTAGTTATTTCAACTATTTTGTTTTAATCAAAATGACAGAACCAAAGTATCTGAAGAAACAAATATGTGAATTTGTTTTGTGTTAAAATGCTTATTTGGATGACTGGCTCTGTGAGTAATATTCACAGATGTGAAATTTGCTGTCTCTCACGTCTATTCCTCATACATGAAATGGGATTAACAATGATTTACCTTTGCAGGGTAGCCTAGTAAATATGTAACGCAAAAGGTTCAACATCTATGTAATGTTAGAATTGAGACCTGTAAAACTCGAATCATGTACTGTAACACTGACGAAACTCCAGGAAATGGAAAGAGATAAAGATTGTGGATTCACCCCAGACTGATAGCTAGAGACATTTAAATGCTAATGTAGGCAGCCATTGCCTACGTGCAAGGAGACACAGAAAGCTGATAGAGAGAACAAAAGGAATTCTAGAAGCCTCAAGAAGATACTAGGGGTTTCCTCCTAAGGATATAAGGAGTTGTACCCCATAGGGGAACAGTGACTATTGGGAACTCACTCAACATCATGAGACCAGGTGGACTAAGCCAAACCATGAACTGAGAGAGGGGACTTTGTTTTAAACTCTCTAAGAACCAGCGCTCAGTCACCTACATCTCTGACTGAGAACAGACCAGAACTTATGGACCTTTGGAGGGTAAGATTCTTATCTAGGAACTCAACCAGTGTAGATCAGGAATGCGTTATATTTACCTTTGATTTCTAGTTACCACTCTGCATCAACTATCTTGCTTATGTAATCAATAAGTTTTCTTCTTATCTTTATGAAGAAGTGTTTGTGTCTAACATTGGAAACACAACGAGCAACTTGAGTTTCCAAACTCTCGCGAACCCAGAGAATAAAGAGCCAGTAAATGGGAAGTATCGGGTCCTTGGGTGACAAAGGGGTTGTCCCTGCTACAGGATTGAATCAGCCAGAGAGAAAAATGTATTCAAGTGGGCTGTAAGCGAGGGAAAATGAGTCACTCAAACCCGGTAAAGTGGGGGTGTGGACCTCCAACCCGTGACAGGGTGGGTTGTTAACTGGGAAAGGCCACTTTTGGTTGGTCCTCAATACCCATATATACGCAACAGCTTTCAAAGGCACTGACTTGTTCTCTGGCCTGGTCACTGCTAATTTAGGGCCAAGACACTTTCAATATTTATTCAGTGAAGTAAACAAGGATTCAAAATACCCATAAGGGTTTTGAAATTCCATCATCCTATGGACTAGTATCTAAAACATTTTGGAAAATCATCAGACATTACATAAGTCAGTGTATAGTATAGTTAAAATATTTGAGGCTTGCTACTGTCAGAAAATAAAGAAGCCAAAATCACCAGCCAAAATGTCCCCAAGGTCTCTGATACTAACGGAGATGGCTACCTGAATTCTAGACCTCTTTCTCCACCTGTGTAAAGGAAAAGTAAACAACTTTGAAATGTGCAGAGGGAAGCAGGAAACCTGGAATCTAATATATGGTAACATACACAATTCCATGCTTTATGGTTGTGCACACTGTAGCCCATCTGTTTAGCAGTTAAATACACTCCCATTTAAATGAGTAAGTACATTTAATGAACAGATTATTAAGATCACTGAAGGGAGAAGTTTTATATTTGTGGTGTGGAAAGGGTCAGAGTGGAACCACTTGTACATTCTCACTTCTACTCAGCCCTAAAATAACTAAGAAAAATTACTGCTTACCTTCTACATCCTGAAAAGTGGGTTCTTCTTAAGGAAATCATTGTCAGCCTGGATGGACTGAACTGGAAATCAGTTGGTCTGGCAGGCTATGTTCCAGGAGTATAAATC
This sequence comes from Sphenodon punctatus, assembly GCA_003113815.1. Taxonomy (NCBI): domain Eukaryota; kingdom Metazoa; phylum Chordata; class Lepidosauria; order Sphenodontia; family Sphenodontidae; genus Sphenodon; species Sphenodon punctatus. The sequence goes on from QEPC01011684.1 coordinate 383,425, forward strand.
AAACTGGAGATTTTTTTTTTCCCCATGCATCACTCTAACTCTTCAAATAGCCAGAAATGAAAAAGGAAAGAAGAAAATGATGGAATGCCTTTACTTGGAGTATTCATTGTCATTTCAATCAGAAGAAGAAGACGAATCCCATCAAAGCCTCTGTAAGGCTATAGTAACTGGTTTGTGGACTGCAGCTCTTAACTAATATGTCTGTGCTGAAGCAACAATTACCTTGAGATGGAAATTAGCTAATATGATCAAGCTAGATGGCTAATATAATTTATTTGCCAGCACACACACGTTATATAACAAATATTCTATATAATATTATATAGACAGACACACACATTTATTATTTATATTATTAATTAGTTATTAATTTATTTATTATTATTATTATTATTATTATTATTATTATAAATGATATGTTCTCATAAGCGAGACAGCACTGGATGTCTTCTTTGTGTTTTAAGATTCATATTATGGCCAAAGAGGGAAAGTTGGATTCCCACAAAACTCTGGCCTATAGAAAACTGCTTTGAGAAGAACCGAGGAAAGACAAGAGCATTATATTCAAGGCAAACCAAGATTATTTTGAGGCAAATTCAGTTTGAATTAATAAATCAATTCTTCTGTGAAATCAAGTCAAGCAAGTGAATAATGTCAGAATATGAAACCCAAAATTCTGGCCATGTGCATTTTGAAAGGAGATCTTCCCAGATGTCCGGTGTAAGACTCTCCTGACTGTTACTGTTGGATCAACCTCAGCCTAACATTTGTGACCCGGGAACTAAGTTATTGCAGGTCCTGGATGTTCCAAAATGATATTTGATCTGTTGAAATGCATGTTGTTCATCATTTCAGTGGCAGTGGAGTGGAGGATGCTCAGAAAGAACCTCTAGACATGAAGGCAGATGTGTAGATTAAGAAAGGAGAACGATTCAAGCGACATTTCTGCAGACACTTTGCATCCTCTGCCTCAAACCCACTCTCAGACTTCGATTCTTCCTGTACTTTGGAAGACTAGCTTGCTGTCAAATTGAGCGGACTCATACTCAGCAAAACAGCTGGAGACAATAATAAATTTGCCCTGGAAAATGTATTTGAGCGTCTACCTAGGCTCTTAAGTTTCCTTGGTTTCCTTGAGGCTGCATTTTTATCACCTTTCTACAATTTGCCACCTACTATATATGAACTGGTTGCTCCAAATAAGATGTGAACCTCAGTTCTGAATCTGGATTAACAGGGAAAGGCGACTGGGGGGGGGGGTTAACTCTCAAAAGCGTAGCAAAGGCTCTCCTGTCCCCTTGATTTGTTGATGGTGAAGCAATCCTCTTACAGAAAACTGCTTTGGGATTCAGGAAAAACAAGAGCCTTTCTGACAACGCAAATGTTTCGCGTCCGTTTTTTTTTTTTTTTTTTTTTTTTTTTTTTTGTTGTTGTTTTTAACCTAATAACGCTCTGAACCTGATCGATACCCGATATTGGCCAATAAAGAGCGGGATTCAATTAGGCAACGGTTTCATCTGCGTCCTCTGGAAACTACAGAGGTGGCTTTAATAACTAGTTCCCCTCTGTGAAATTTCATAGCGTGGAAGATACGTGGAGCCTCCCTCCCAGCGGAGTTCGAGTAATGTGTCATTAATACCCGCCCGGTATCTAAAGCAGGCAGCTGGTTCGGCTGGAGGGGAGGCGGGTGTGTTTAAATAGCCTCCAAGGTCCCTTCTGGACATCTCGTCACGCCCCCAGGAGACAAACAAAACAAAACAAAATCCTCCCTAGCCCCATGATCTATTGAATAAACTCCTGTGATCTGCACAGGAGTCGACCAGCAGTGCTGAGACAGAGAGAGAGAGAGACTCTAGAAAAGCGATCCCCTCCGATCCCCAGCACCAGGACTACCCCGCCCCAAAAACCAGCCGGAAATTAATGGGCCCAGAATTGAAAGTTGGATGTGATTCTACAAACGCCTTGTGTGTCGCACTGGAAAGGGTGGGAGTCTAGCCCTTCCAAGGATCTATGGGTCCCCAGCCCCTTCTGAACCAGGGAAGGGAATGCTGATTGCGGCTTAAAGCGTAGTTAGCCTGGGCCACGTTGCCTGGTGGGGAAGGGCAGGAAGAGTAATTGACTCACAGGCGCTGGGCTGTCCAGAGCGCGCTGGCTCCCGGCTCCCCCTGGCCCACGGCGGCCTGGCTGAGAGGGGTGAGCGTCTCTCGCTTTGATCGCCTGGTTTCTTTGCCCCACACTCTCTCTCTGCCCCCTTTACTGCTGGCGGCTGCACGGGATTGTGTCCTTCCTGCCGCTGTGCATGAAAACCTGGCCGGGACAGCCGCTGCAGGGTAAGGAAGGGACACTGCAGCAAGCAGCCAGGGGGGCAGCTGCAGGCGCTGACGGGGCCGCCTCGAACTCTAGTGGCGGCTGCCTTTCCCAGGCACAGGCAGGAAGGAAAACCATCAACCAAAGCTCCGCTGTCGGGCAGGCTAGGGCAGCCGAGGGAAGGCCAAAGGCAATGGAGTTTACAACCAGGCGAATTGGGGGATGGGAGGGGGGGAGCGAGAGGGAAGCCGCTCCTCCCCTCCCCACCTTGTCAATGAAACAAATGGGCTGAGTTTTCCCATCATCAAAGCCGGGCCCTTCAAATACAAAGAGAGGCATGTGAAAAGCACTGGCCACCATCCATAAACCGCTTACTCCGAGTCCGGGCTTCAGTGGGGCTACTCCGGAGTAAGTGGTTTGTGAATCTAGAAATGCTAGGAAAAGTTGGGAGCCCCCTTGGCCCAGATCTCGTACAAAGGGCGCTGGGAAGCAAGATATCTGACCAGAGTGTCTCTGGTTGGGCTACACGGATCAGTCACGACTCCTCTGCAACTTACTTCTCCCTGAGCAAAGCCCCTGTCCTTCTTCCAGTTGTCAAATAAATGCTCCAGCCCCTTCCTCCCACTCCTGCAGTTACTAGCTTTGTGATTCGAGTTTTAAACTGGGCGATCTCTCCTCAATCCGTGCATCGGCCACCGGCGTAGAGATCGGCCCATCATCTTCCCCTCAGTCGAGGAGCTGTCACAGCCACCTCCCTGGGACTGCTACGCGCCTGCAAGCGCTCCCTCGCTTCAACTCTGGCTCCCCTTGACACCCCCGCGTTTGCAGAATTGTAAAGACAGAGCGTGGTAATTAAAGCGCTTATAATTAGGAGGCGGGGGGAGGTGAGAGACTTTTACAAAAAGCTGGAGGGTGGCATCAAAGCAGTTTTAAAGAACAAGCCCCCTCCTCCTGGGAAGAAACAGCCCGCACACTGATCCTCCTCTTAACACTCAAAAGAGGCAGTCAGGGCCCATGGCCCCGATCCTACAGCGCCTTCCCACCTCTGCTACCCCCATTGACTTGAGCTGTTGATAGGAGTGTCATTAATGGTTACCCGCAGAAGGAAGGATTCCTAGATTTGTCACTTCCTTTCTGGCGTGGCTATTATTTTTATTGGTACTACTAGTAGCATTTTATTAATAGTACCATTAGTAGTACTTTGACAGAAGCAGTAATAATGGTATTTTAGTGTAATAGTAGTAGTAGTAGTTATTGTGTCACCTTCAACTAATTGAAAACAACAACAGAACAAGGCCCAGGTGAAGCCTACCATCTCGATCCATCGGCTCCAAAAACAAAAAGGACGTTTCCAGACAGCAAGAAAATAGACGTGACTAGTTTTGCTGGCCTATGACTTAAGTGACAAGCAGCCAATGAAATCTTGAACCCCATCCCAAAGGGCCCTGTGACCCAGATCTCCTGGTCTATTCTGTGCCTTTAGTCTCTGTCAATCTCAGGTTGCCACTTGCATACAGGGTGGTTATCTAGTCCCAGTTCTGGATTAGTTCCGTTTTCTCATTGTTCATTTATATGGTTTAGAACAGACAGCCCCAACAAAATCCCACCCACACGCCTTAGCTACAGTAGATACTATCTGTGCAAAGAATCCTCTCCTTGTTAATTATCATTTACTCCCCAAGCCCTTCTCTTTCCCTTACCAGGGATGAGGATTCGTTTGTGCCAGAGAGGAATTCTTACTTTTCAACAGGGAAAGGGTTTAGTACTCAGTTCAAACAAGGCAGAGAGTGGTCACCCTAAACGGGAGCTGAAAACTGTCAGCATCTTTCCCAGGAGGTCAGAAGAGTCTGCCAGGGTCAAACCCATAAACAGGATTGAGCAAGAAGTTAATTCGTGGTCCCCCACCCTCCTGCCACTGTGATATCCCCTTCCACTGCTGTGGGAGCACGGCGGAATCCAGCCACCATTACTTACCTGACCATAAACAGTCCTTACTCACATGAGTAAATGTTGTAACATGCTACTTCTGGTGCATCTACACCATATTTATTAATTATTAATTCTTAGTAGTAGTAATAGTAGTAGTAGCAGTAGTAGCAGTAGTAGTATTTATTAGATTTCTTTGCCGCCTCCCCCCTCCCCTGCCTTCACAGCCACCGACAGTTCACAACATTTTAAAAATATAAACATATACAAAATGCATAAAACCATTAAAAGCAACCAATATTAAAGCTAAAACAAAAATATCCCCCCATACCCAACCCAACCCCCCACCCATCCCATTTCCTTCACCACAGACCTGGCAGAACAGCCAGGTCTTACAAGGACATTGGAAAGAGGGGAAGTCGGGGGCCAGGCGGGAGTTCCACAGCCACAGTACAGCCACCGAGAATGCCCTCCTCGATCGCCACCTAGAAATCCAGGGGTCTTCAGACCACAGGGGTTGATCCCAAACCCAGGAAGTGAGGCGATCCTGCATGTGACTCTGGATTAAAAACAGATGATGAGATTGCTCCATGCCTACCCAGGGGCAGAAAAGTGTGGCCACCACTCCCCAGGTTGGCCAGTGACACAGAACAACTGTGCCTGTGACCCCTGACATCCAGAGAGCCATCCCACTGTTCCCCCTTCCCCCAGGGTGAGGGAACACAACAGATGTGCTGGCAGACTCCCACTCCAAGCACTCCAGAGCCCACAATGACAGGCAGTCATGGCACCATGGTGGTCCCCACCCTGGAGCAGGGATAGGCAGGGCCGAACCGACACAAGGGCTGCATCGACCTGCGTGGGCAGCCCTTGGCCTGGGATAGGTCTCTGAGGTTTTCTGGAGGAAGCATCCTGGGCCAACCACCTACCCATCAGGGGGGTATGTGGCCCAACATCAGTGCAGGCACACAGGAGCAGATGAGTCCCCGGCCCAGGCAGGCCATAGCAAGCCCATGCTGGCCTTCTCTGTTATCACCCTGGGAAACTTTTATATTTCCAGACACACGGATGTAGGATGACACCCTGAGCTTCTGAAAACTAAATTATCTCAGCTGAAATCATTCTGGCTTCCCTGGAGAAGAATCGGTCCTTATTCTCCTTCTGTTCTTGTCTCCAGTTGAATAATCCCCAGGTGACCGGAGTGATCCATTCGTGGAGATCAAGCCTAGCCCAACAGTTGTATTTCCTAAACTTCTCTCGCCCTTTAGAGGCTCTTCTATTTATTATTGTTATTGTTATTGTTTATGAATATTACAAAAGGAAGCTTTCAATCTATCTCATTCTGGTGCTTGTTTGCTGGGGTAGGCTTGAAGCTCTTGCCCTCAATTTCCCTTGGCTATTGTGATGTACATCTGCCTCATGGATTAGGCCACCCCTCTCTAGGTTGTGTGGTTTTTTTTGTCCTGGATAAAACTGTTCTTGCCTTCCTTCTCGTGGCCCCTTGGTAGGTCATCATCTAGCGGGACATGGTTCCATTTCCCCTCATTATTTGTTATTTTCGATGTGACTATCCTCTGGATGGACAAGAAAGTTCCTCAGTGCAAAACGGGATGGTGCATCCCACTGGGAAATTCTTCCACATACACCTCCTGCAGCCACCCGCTCTTTGTCAAGCTCTTTCACTTTCTATCTCCCTAGCTAGCTGTATATATCATCAGCTATTAGCCATAGCGCCGGCGCCCCTGCATTCTCTTGTCTGTCTGTTTTTCCTTTGACCAAAGATTCTCAAAGTGAAACCTTAGCAGGGATGAGTGGAGCTGCATATATCTCTAGACCGTACCTTATGCACTCAGGCACTCTCTTCGAAGAATTTCATTACACTAGTTAACCAACCCTTCTCCTCTCTTAGATAGCCAGTCTAGTTATCCTAGATCAAATAGTGGTGTTTTTTTTTCATTTTCCCCAAAGAATTCCCCCGCTCCAAATATTGTTCCTAATATGTTCTTCATCTGGTCAGGGTGTGAAGATCCTTTATCTTTCCCACACCCCACACACTGGTTATTTTTTCGGATCCTCGGGAACCCGTCCTGCACTTCCATGAGCCTAATTTTAGACTTCCCTTCATTAAAACGCGTGACTGTCCGTTGTTGGGGGGGGGGGGGCTCAAGCATGGCTCAAGCTGTACCCGAGCAATGCAGGATAATTCCGCAGACATTCTCATTGCTTCTATCTGCACCTTGTCTACTGCCTCTTTTAGTCACAGCACCACCTAGGGGGGCCTTGGAGAACTCGGAAACTTTACCATTGGCTTAAATGGTAGAAAGAGTCATCACCACGAGAACCCAGCACTTCACCTCAGGGGTACATAGTGCCAGCGACTTTAAAGAAGAATCTGCCTCTGGAGCTAATGGAGAATTATTCTTACAATCCAATGGTACAGCATGACCCGAGTTATCAGACGCAACTGACCAGTTGTTATTTTCCTTGCATCATGTCCTTATCCCCCCCTCCCCTCTCCTTTCCCTTATTTAACCATCTCTCCGTTTCAGCCTCACCAGATGATTCGTAAATGTCAGGTATTAAGGATCGAGCTACTGTGAAACCTCCCACACTTTCCTTTCACAGTCTTCAGAGGGCTATCATTTCCTCTCCAAATCGCAGCACCCTTTTTGCTCATTGAAAATAGACCATTTGACAGGAAACTCTGAGAGTTAGAAAGGAAAGATTTCGTCTTCTTCCAGCTGGGAGAGATGAAATATTAAGGGGTTGCACTTTTCTTTCTTGCCTCAGTCCAAATCAGTGAGCTTTCTCCTGTTGGGAAAGTGGCTTCTGTTTTTTATCGTTAAATGGAAATTAATGGTCAAATGACTTCTCCAGATGACAACCCAGAAACCAGAGCAAAGCGGTTTCGCAAGATTCTAACTAGAAACAAACGGGAAAGTGAAGTTTCCTTATTTCCGGTGCGGATTAGGCCCCAGGAGGATCCGGTAGCTAGAGCAGTACCGAAGCCTCGATCCACCAACTACTTACTCCGGAGTAGTTCTGTTCAAACTGGTACTGCTCCAGTGTAAACGATTGGTGGCTGGCAGCCCAAGTTAATACAATTGCCAGACCCAAAGAGGTTGCAGAATGGAGTCGATTTTGCTGGCCAGGAGTGGTTCCTCAATCAGAAATCCTGGTCCCACTGAGGCCTGGCCGGAGAAGTATCAGGCAGCTTTTAAAACCAAGTCCAACTTCTCCTTCAGTTCTGCCAGGACGGTATGGGATAATGGCTGGTTTGCATTTCGACTCCCATGATTTGTGAGGGGGACATACATTTTTGGGAGGGGAAAAAGATCTGCTGTTTAAAGACAACTTGCTATTTTGCCTTGGTTCTAGTCATTTTTTAACAGATCGAGGCGCTCTTAGAATGACACAGTTGGAGGGTAGAAGAATTTGCAAGCCGGTGACTAGGACATGGGGGGTGAGGGGCAGACTACATGACAAGGGCGGAACCTGGATCACATCTTATTTTGGAGGGGGGACAAAAATTACATTTTATTTCCAGGGTGCAGAATCCCCTCCCGCCATATCCTGTTAGCTACAGGCCTGTCTTCTCTCCGGCCAGCCTGTGCGGTCTGTTTTCTCTCTGATTGTTCGCTCCAGGCTCTTGGAGGTGACGGCAGAGCCTCGTGTTAGGAGCTAGCCCTGGGTAATTAGTATTTTCCCCTCGCCGCTGCGTCCTAGCATGTAAAAGCAAAGTGTCAGAGTCCTAATCCTCCCCCTCCAAAGCCCGCACCTAGCTAATGAGTCAAGCGCTCTCAGGGCAATGGGAGGAAAGGACACTTCTCCGAAGGGCTGGCTCGGAGGGGAGTCATTAGCTTTGCCCCAGGAACACCTAGCAGGGTGTGGGTGGGGAGCGCTGACCTAGGGAATTAGCAGGAAGGGCTGTTTCTATTGGTATCAAAATCCAGGGGCAAGAAGCCCCTTTCTTTGTTTTAAAAAAACCCCAAAAAACCCATTGTTTTAAAACAACAAATCCTCTCGCTCGCTGCCTGCCAGGCAAAGCGGCTCAGAGCTTCAATAAAGGCGGAGGCAAGACCAGAACCCGCGTCCAAGGCTGCTTGCTTAATCCAATGAAGGCAATTTCCGAGGATAATTGCGAACATGTTTTAATGCATATGCATGAAAAAGGAATTTTTTTCCGAGAGACCGACTTTACATGCTTATGTAATTGATTGAGGCGCTGACCCGCTATTCAAAATGTTATTTGAGAACCATCAGAATGCGTAAACTTGCAAATTGCCCAGCTTGTATCTGAATTAATACCTCATTCATCATCATTATGGGTTGATAAGTTAATTTAACCATTTCATTCTGCCTTAATGAGCTATAGTTAAATTAATGCCACATAATATATGAAAGTAACATTTAAATAGAAGCACTGGGCTGAGACAAACAGAGGCTGCCGCTATTTGGGGCTGAAATAACGTGACATAAATCTTTTCTTCATTACAGGAGCCAGTCTGTTCTACCAGCAGTTATGAAGTATTTATTCTTTGCCCAAGTCGCTTTGCCAAATAGCCTAGGTAAATTATGGACGCTTGTAAATAATGCCTCGGGATGGCTTTATTAAAGGCGAACGGGGGAGGAGAGCTGGGGGAGGGGGAAGCTACAGAAAGGGGGAGTTTGGTTCACACTGAAGCCGCCAGCCACAAACCACTTACTCCGGAGTAGTCCCACTAAAACCTACTCCGGAGTAGGGGAGTTTGTATATAGCGGTCTGAGGAGTCGGGAGCGGGCTCCAATGGGGCTACCTCCGGAGTAA
>QEPC01011684.1:397464-417719 GCA_003113815.1 Sphenodon punctatus
TTGGCAATTGAGATGATAGGAACGGGTGGCTTTCTTGTGCGGCATCACTTCAGGTAACAGATATAACATTAAATAACATACATTCTATGCACCAAGAACAATGTTTTATGTACCAAGTCTCTTATCTGTCTCTTCTAATGACTTCCCTTAGCGGGTTGTTAGTATTTGACAGCAGGTCTCTGTGCGGGAACTTTTTTCCAATTCCACATTCAAAGGAGGTCCATCAGAGAACATGATTGGCAATTTTCGTCATAATCTGCACATTATTAGCATCAAAATTGACATGGCAGTAACACTGGTGGGTTTTGATGTGCCTTGCTTCAAGTTCAAGGAAGTCCCTCCAGTAGCAGTGGTTTGGTATTGCTGGTCTCCCTTACCCAACGGTGTCTTTGCAAAGGCAAAAGGCTGAGACTGAGACACGTGTGAGAAATAAATCCGACAGCCATTTTAAACCAGTGAGAAAGAAACGAAAACAAAATAAAACAAAATTAAAACTCAGCAAAGTGTCTGTCAGGTCAATGTTTCAGGACAATGTCATACACTTACTAGAGAGATTCAAGTATTTCCCAGATAGCGTGGGTTCTGGTAGTTAGTTACAAACCATGGGTTGAACCAAAGCCTCTCCCAATCCTGTCAGCCTCACACTTCCCTGCCTCCCCTGACCCATCCACAGCAGCCTCTCCCTTGTCCATACCCGACGGCAGCCCTTCCAACTGACTTAGTACCAAAGCGAAATCATCCTCCTCCCCATAATAAAGCAGGAAGGCATCTGTCCCTCCAGCGCGCTTCCCCCCCGCTCAGTTTGCAAAGGGACGCGTGGCTAATTGCTCCTGGCTGCTCCCAAATCCCTCTGAATTCAAGGAAAGGGGTTAGGTTTTTTTTTGGCTTAGTAAAGGGATGCAGGATTTGGCCTTGATACAGCAAGGATCACAGTAGAGTTAAACTTTCCCCTCAGTAACATCCAATCTGCCCCCCCCCAGGTCAGCTGGGCAAGGAGGGGGAGGGGAGCGAGGGAGGGCAGATTTCGTCCCGTTCCCTGCAGTGTGCTGCCACCCACCTCTTCTGCCGTTGCTGCTGCTGCTGCTGCTCCTGTCTTATGCTTTAGACTCTTCGTGCAGCGCCTGCTGTGGGCTCCCCCTAGCGGTGGGGAGCAGGAGTGAAGGCCACCCCCCTTTAACCAACCAACCTCTGACTCCATTTTAAAGCAGGGCATTAACAATAAAAAAATAGAAGGAACTTTTTTCTAGCCCCCACCTTCCCTCCCCCTTTACAAAACAGCCACCCCCGGCTTCTGCTCCCCCACCCCCGGCTGCAAGGGGTAGTTATCTGGTCAAGGGCGCCTCCTCCCGTTGGTCCGGAGAGGTGACGGCGGTTTTGCTCAGCACCGCCGCCGAATAGGGCAGGAAGCCGCTCTCGGATCGCTGCGAGGTGGCGGTGCAGGTGAAATCCGATCCGGAGCCCCGCGATCCCAGTGCCGAGGCCGCCGCTGCCGCCGCCTGGCTGCTGTGACAACTGAGGCAGGAGCAAGGCGTGGATCCCGCGGGGGGAGCCGAGGACGCCGCTGCCGCCGCGGCAGCCGCAGCAGCAGCAGCAGCGGAAGCCGCGGCGCTACTGTTGAGGCCGGCAGCTGTGGCCGGGGACTGGTAGAGGCCCGGGTGCCGGAAGCTGCACAGCAGCTCCGGGCGGGAGTAGGGGTGCGAGAGGGCGCGGAAAGTGTCCAGGGGGCGGATGGAGGTGGCGAAGGGCGAGGCAGCCGCGGCTGCTCCTGAAGCCGCTGCTGCAGCCGCGGCCGCGGTCACCCCAACGTGGGGATAGTAGTGCAGAGGCACGTGCGAGTGGAAGGGGTAGGGCAGACTCCCCGTGGCCGCCGCGTGGGTCATCATGTAGGTGTAGAAGCTAGGATCGGCCGGGTGGGGCCAGGACATGGCCAGGCGCTGCCGTTTGTCCTTCATCCGCCGGTTCTGGAACCACACCTGGGTGGGGGTGGGGGAGACACAAAACACAGGCCCGGCTTAGACATCAGTAGCAGCAGCGACTCCTGGGTGCCTGGGTGCCAGGAAACCAAACTATCTCACCCCCTACCCCCTGCAGGTAATCCCGGCCACACTGGCTGCGGGGCGACCCACAACCAGGGGGTAGCCCGGGACCACAAGCCTCCCCCGATCCAACCAGGGGGCAACTCTCAACCACCCTGCCCTCCGACAGAAATTCTGTACCCCTATTATAGGGTGAAAAGAATAGCCCTCCCTTTGTTTCTTCCCCTTCTCCCACGCTCTGGCATCAAAAATAAAGAGGGTCTGCCCCAAACTCAGGGAAGAAGATCTCCTCTGCCCCCTTTTAACGTCCCTACTCAGGTGCACCAGCCATGCCCACTTGCAGTGCCTACTCCCCCCATTAGCCCCGCTACTGTTAACAATTATCCTTCCTTTGTTTTTAGATTCAGACCTTTCCCAACGGAGGGGGCGAGCACGAAGACACACACCCCCACCCCCATTACTAGCCTGCGAGGAATTCGTTTCAAGCCGCTCCTCAGAAGGCGCCCGGCTGCTTTTATTTGCAAGTCTTCTTTGGGGTTATTTTTGAGGAGGGGTGTCTGGGGTTTGCACGCGGGAGGAACTGGTTTGCTTTCGCTTTTCCAAACCCCGCTAGCAAGAAACCACGGGGCTGCCAGCCGCTCGGTAGCATAACTTTCCCACCAAATAATGGGAATAAATAATGCTGAAGCTCAGAGCTCAGCATTGTTTATTTGTAAACCTTCTTTAAGGAAATAGATATTTAAAATACGCCACACATATGTATTTAAATATAATTTTCTTGCCAGGTCCTATAGGGCCGCGATCCACAAACCACTTCCCCCGAGTAGTGCAATTGAAGTGATGGGTGAATCCCGGCTTAGGCAGAGAGACTGTCTCCCTGTCCCCTGCTCAGATACCCCCACCTCCACACAGTCGTAAACGAATCCATCACAAAGAGGACTCGCCCCAGTAAATAACGGGTCTTATTCTGCTCTGCCTTTAAATAAACGCTGGTAAAAACTATTATCTTTCTATTCTCTTTGTCCTGGAGCCAGGGTTGCTCTCAGATCTGAACACCCCTGATTCCTCACTTTTTTTATTTAGAGTTGGTTATTATTTTCCTTTCCTCCCTTCTCGTTGAAAAGGGCTCTCAAAATAGGTGAGAATGTTTTTTTATATAAAAAGTGTCAGCCCCTGAGAAAGCACCGAGGCTCGACGGGGTGATCTTGAAATCGAAATCTGGGATCCAAAGGGCGAAAGAATCAGGTGGAGATAAGGGGGGCTTTGCTTATTGGGGGGGGGTATTTTGAGTTTATTTTGGCCTTTCAGGAGCGGGGTGTAATTGGACGGGGGTCGGTTGGTCGACAACGGCCTAGAATTGGGATAGGAACCAACACCTAATTGAAGCCCCGGGACCACACGCCTCCCCCCACCGCCGAGCGGTAGGTATCTCTTCAGCTGCAGGAATACCTTGATGGTGGTCTCCGGCAGGTTGAGGGCGGCCGCCAGCTCGCAGCGCCTGGGACGAGACACATAGTTCTCCCGGTAGAACTCTTTCTCCAGCCGGGCGATCTGCTCCCGGGTGAAGGCGGTGCGGTACCTTCGCACTTGATCCGCACTGGATCCCGAGCTGCCCAGGGCGTTGTTGCTATGGAGGCTGGTTAAACTGGAACCGGAGGAGCTGGTGGTACTGGGAACCGAGCTGCTGTCCGAGTAGCCTAGGAAAGAAGCGAGCGAGCGAGCAAGGCGTGAGATGCGGGTGGCTTGCCGGGGCTGCTGCCTAGCAATGGTGGGTAATTAATGCTAGCTGTCAGCATTACAAATTGCCGCTGTTAATAGAATCAATACACTTTTTGAATCACTTCATAACAAAATTATTCCGGGTAAATTGGGCTTTCTTTCTTTTTTTAAAGTAATTAGAGCAATCTTGCTTGGGAGGCCAATTGGCCGAGTGCAGAGTCCAGAAGGAGGGCAGGGAGCCGGCTCGGATCCTGCTAGGAGCCCAGGATCATTGTCTGTTGTGGATCAAATCCCCGAGATTGCTAATTTGTGCCCCACAAAAACAGCAGCCAGAAACGCAGACGAGTCCCCGTTAGGCTGGCGGTTACTGGCTTTAGATGACACTTCGGTTAAAAATGTGGGTATCTTGGAACCACCTGATTATTCTCTCCCTGGATCCCTCAGCAAGAATCATCCTTCTCCCATCCGCTTGGGAAGTTGGAATTGTATGTGTGTGCGTGTGTGAGAGTGTGTCTGTTACTTTTCAGCCCGATTTTAGGGGGAAAGTAAACAATGCCCCATTACTAGGAGTGGGTCTTAAACAAGAGCAAACGCTCTCAACGCAGAGAAAGATAAATACACCCCTCCAGATCTAGGACTTTCTGTGTCTTCTTCACAAAGCCCTGCTGCATTGATGAGAAATAGTTACGAGCGAGATTTGGGGTAGACAAAACACAGCTAGTAATGTATGTCTTCTCAGCAGGAATAACCTCGAGCAGCTTGAGCACATTGTGCTTTCCCAAAAATTCCTCCCCCCTCCCCAAATAAGCCAGGGGGGCGAGGAGAAGAAGCCTTCCTTACCTTTGTTGTTCTCCTTCAGCTGGGAGGCACTGAGGCTCGTTGGGGAGCGCAGAGCCGAGCAGCCTACTTCCACATCACTGTTCATATCTGCCTCTGGAGTAACTTCGGAGTACTGGCTAATTTTCTTCCTGCTCTCCGACGGTGGCGGGATTTCGGAAGAAACGGTGCTTTCGTTGCTGGGATGTTGCAGGTTAAATAAAGTGTCGATTTCGAATTTGCCTTTGGCAGGGATGTCCCCTAGAGCTCCGTGCAGAGAGGCGGAAGTTAGGCGAGGGCTGAGGCGACCGCTGTGTTGCGAATTTTCAAGGGCCTCCAGCACGGCGTTTCCAGCTGAGTCTGACAAATTCGAGAGCCTTTTGCCAGCTGTAGGGCTGCACAGCTCTCTTTCCATCAGAATCATCTCTTTTCTTATTCTTTCCATCATCTCAGCTTTAGAGAGAGATAGATATAAATATATATATAAATATATATATATATATGTCAAAGTTGCAGCAGGGCTGGTCCTGGACTAATGATTAGCTGCAGCACAGGGGCTAATTCACATTCAGCCCGGCAAGCGCTTCTAAATATTATCTCTTTTGGAGGGAGGCGTGTAAAAATTGTGGGATGCCAAGGCGAGGGGGAATGACTGGTCAAAATGACCCATACATCCTTTCTAGCCCGAAATGTCATTCATCAAAAAGTAGGGCTCGTCATTAAGGTACGAATGACGCTCTTCGAATAATCATTTATTGTAACAGGTTTATAAGGAAATAAATACAAACTCCTGTCAGCAGATAATGAAGGCGGCTTCTGAGGCAGACAAATATATCCAGGTGGGGAGAAAGAAAGAGAAGAAGTGAAGAGGAAAAGCTCCTGTCCTTATCTTGATCAGATCTTGCTGGAATTGCTCTGGGGTTTGGCCTCTGGGGTGAAATTGACAGTCTGATTAATAAAATGAGCAGCGGAACGTTTCCCCTTCATTTAGGGGCATCATTATGCTCTGATTTTTGTTTTGTTGCCTTTTAGGTCCTAATGATGCAGCTTCTTTCTCATTTGTCCTCGGTCAGAAATACAGGCTAAAGAACAGCTCGCGCCCTTTTCTTTTCTTTTCTTTTTTTCAATCCTTACAACGAATTTGAGATCGCTAGGAGATAAAATGCATCTCCCCCATCCCCCCTCCCCCCCATTTAATCCCATTTCCTTCCCACGTCAGGATGCCCGGGTACTTTTATGGCAAGAATCTCCTTACACCCCACCATCCTCTTCCTCCTCCTACTCACACACGTTGCCCCCGCTTCCAACTATTGCAGCCGGGGAGACCTACCGGCTCCAGCGACCTCCTCTCAGCCGCTGTCCGCTTAGCAAGAGAGCCATCGGGCTCCAGCTTTTTACAGGTTTTCCTGATCTCCTCCATAGCCGCTCTCTTCTCTTTTACTTTCTGTGACCCTGGTTACCGACGGAACTAGTCTACTACCCCTCCCGCCTCCCCACACCGGGGGAAATACTCTCTCTTGGACGATTTGAGCACAAAATAATATTCATACTAACAATAATCTCCAAGTAAGGTGATTTAAAGCATCAGAGGGGAGCTCTGTCATTTCCCTCTCTCCATAGCTCCCCCCTCTCGTTTTCAACGGAAGCATTTACAAAGCCCCGATTTCCTTATTTCTAAATATTATCAGTGCCCCCCTCCCATTCTAATCAGCATTCTGCTCTCTCCAAAGTTACCTGTAGCTCTGCCGGCTCTTTTTCCGGGGTGCTGCTGGGATACGATCCTCTCTCTCTCTCTCTCTCTCGTGCTGGAAGGGACACCGAGTAAGCAAGCTTCTCCGACCTCCCTATCGGAAACTCTCCCCTCTGTAATAACTTTGATTGTGATAATGACGCTGATAGCAACCATTTAAACGAAGATAAATCCTTTGTCTTTAGCATCTCCGGCGCGCCTCCTCAAGAACTCGCCAGCCTTTCCCTTTAGAGACAGGTTTGGGGTTACTTGCCTTTTTTTTTTTTTTTCCTTGCCCATATTTTAAAGTTTCTAGAGCTTGGGTTGGATGGAGGCTAGAGATTCCCTGTGATTAATGAGGGAGTGCAATTTACCCTGAGAGGCTCTTCCTTCTCCTGCCACAAACGCCCTCCTCCTCCCCAATCCTTAAACTCTTGACGGATGATTCATAGACCCAAATTAGGATATCTGTCTAGGCTGCCGAATATTTAGGAGACACTGCGGGCGTTGTTGCTAAAAGCCAAGGCCACAGTGAAGAGACTTCTCTGTTCTCTCTTTGAAGTAGGCACCTAGCCGCAATTTGGGATCCTGGGTTTCACAGCGAGCAAATAGCAACACCCCCCCCCCCCCAAGATCTTGGGGTAGCGGGTAGGATTTTGTCCCCAGGAGGCAAGGAACAAGCAAAGCTTTGAGGGTAGCCGCCACCGCCATCCACACCTTCGGAAATAGGATTCCTGTGGTTATAACAATGTCTGGGCAGGTCTTTGCCCCAAACCAAAGCCTTATACCAAAGCCTTATTTTCTTCTGGACTGTGAATTAAACCAAAAGCTTCCTCCAGTTTTTACTGGGGGGGGGGGGGAGTCCTTATTGCTAATAAATCTCTCCCTCCCTGCATTTGGGATTTAAAAAGTTGGAAAGCGTTGTAAATACTGTCAACAGTACACCTGAATTCCCCAAAATTTGGGACTCAGTTTTAGCTGCGGAGCCCAGACACTAGTACACAGACTCCCAGCAGCAAGGGGCCTGGTCCCAGTTCAGTACAAACTCCGAGGCTTTACAAATTAGAATAATCGTTGATTGTGTTGTGTTTGGGAGCCGTGGGATCTGGAGAATCGAAGAAAGAAAGAAAGAAAGAAAGAAAGCGCTCGGTGGAGGCTCTGAGCAGAGAGGACCAACGTATAGCAGGACTAGAAGCGGAAGTCTGCGGGCAGCTTTATTGCTGTCCTTTGGCGCCCCCATCTGTTTTCTTTACACACTTTAACTGGGCCAAGGGCTTCCTTCCCTCCCTCCTCCCTCCCCCCCCCCACAATATTTTCTGCAAACCACAGGTAGATCTCACAGTCTCCTTAACACTCCTCTAAGCACCCAACCAAACCCAATCCCGTGACTCTAATAGCCCAGATATGTTATTAGCCCACTAAAAGAAAATAAATCGCTTTATTTCTTAAAAAAAACCCACAAACCATATTACAGGTGAATCAGGCTTCATTAAGAAAACACACACACACACACACACACCCAAAAAAACCCAAACACCTCAGCTCGCCCGTACATTTACCTTTATTGGCGTTGTTTTATATTTTGCACCCTTTAAATAATCCAACCCCATCAGTTTAGCTCTAATGGATTTCAAAATGGAGCGAGGGAAATTACATGCCATAAAAACGGTTCCTGATTATCCACTAAGTAGCTTTTAGGTAACAAACCGGATCCATACAAAACGGTTAATCAGGCCTCTATAAACCACTCGACATGAATATAGCAGAAGTTCGAGACACCTATTTCCCATGATTTGCAAATCTTTGTGGTTTTGATTTCCCTTTCCCTTTCCGTTTTTAACCTTGCGGAGAGTTTTTTGAAAAGTTTGGACATGCTTTCGCCCCCTAGGGATTCTATGCAAAGGGAGAGGTGTGGACCTTGGAGAAGATAACGCGATTTGACCCGGCGCTGCCTACCCGGATGTCCCCTGCACTCACAGCTTGGACTTTTAGCAGACAAGCCCTTATTCCTTGCCGGTAACGAAATATGGCGTTTTTCTTTGCTAAATGTTAATGGGGAAGGCTTCCTCTGACTTCATTGAAAGGAAACGCATATTAAATCGATCCAACCCCCAGCCCCCCCCCCCTCCTTTGTACTTAGTCGGAAGTGTCCTGTAGAAGACTGACTAAATATTTGTTTCCCTCTTAACTGCGGGTGCTTCTGAGGTCAATCGTAAAAATCTACCTGCCAGGGCAAGCAATGAACTCCGCCTAGATGCACGCACTCTCCGTGCCAGGAGAATCTCGCATTCTTGAAGTGCTCCTTATTTACCTTTCCTTAGCCCTTAATACTAGAGGTTGTGTGTTGGGACTTCATTTCACTTCCATCCTGCACCGCAGCCGGAGTAGTCTAATGGGACTACTCCAGACTGACTACTCGGAGCAAGTGGTTTGTGGAACGAGGCCAAAGATTATCAGAAATCATTAGCTTTACCTAATTGTTGTTTTTTTTAAAGGGGAAAGGTGCATATTGGCAAGTGCAGAAATGCTCTGCTAAGCACGCAGCGAGGCTTTGTCCTTGAGCTGATCATTCATAGATTCAAGGCTACCCTGCGTTTGTTTACCTTCTGCTCTGCAGCAAAGCATAAGTAATATCTCTCATAAACGAAGCGGAGCCACCTTGAGTTTTAGTGACTTCCCAGATAGGAGCCCCGAGATCTTGGGGCAACATGACTTCTATTACTGTAGGAGCCCTGGTCCTTTGCTTTTGCAGGGGGGGAAGAGAGATACTTTCAATCCAGATACTTTGACTGAAGGTCAAAGGCCTATTAAGAGTCCAAACCTATATACCGAGCCTGAACAGGAAAACTTGTAGAGCCATCTAGTGACAACACTCGCGTACTGCACCCTGGCGCACAACGCTGATGTGCAAGAATGAAGTCTCGTTGCTCTCACTTCAAAACTCTTGCAAACAAGGGCAGTCATTTGATATTGCTTCTGAACAGTCGGTGCTGTATACAGGCGCTGCCTAGGATTTTTCTGTAAGCACCCTCCTGTTCTCTGCCATCCTTATTCTTCTATCCTGTTGTTATGTCGTGATAATATTAAAATACTTCCAGCTATACCTATGTATGCGTCATGCCTACTGATGCCCATGTATATTAATATTTCTGCAACTTTCTAACAAGATCTAGAATGTTTATAAAGGAGAACTCCAGCATATCCCGTTTACTGTTCTTCCTTGCTTAAACAGATGATGATTACATGCATTTTGCTGTGTATCTCATAAGTTTAACAACATAGTGGGTGAAAACAGACATGACGCTAACCACCCTTTAGCCACCCTTGGTGGTCATTTATGCATGTGGCAGGGCTGAATAGGGCACCAATACAGCCCTGCCACATGCATAAATGACCACCAAGGGTGGCTAAAGGGTGGTTAGCGTCATGTCTGTTTTCACCCAATGTGTCCTTTTGTGACCAATTACCCATATAGGCGGTAGGTAAGGAATTTCAGGTTCCGATGAAAGTTGAAATGTTGTTTGTGTTAAAGCCTGAACATTTTACCTTATTCCCCATGAGTTATGTGTACGGAAGATTCACCTCCAGTTAAAATGTCAAATGTTTGTGTCACAAATTATATTGGTTTCTAATTTTAAAAAATAAACACGTTAAACATTCTCATTTGCCTGTTTGGTTTTCTGAAAGACCGTTCCCCTTACTTTAGAAATTCATACTTTTTTTAAAATGAACTTTTACCTAAAAGATCGATCAGTTCATTAACATAATCCTCAGCAGCCAGTGCATAGAGTGGAAAAGAGAATCTGCCCAAATACCTTTATACTTTAATTAATCCGTCATCCTATCAGTTTCTTCCCAAAACTTTTTTGCGGAGTTATAAGACAGAGTTTGAAAGTTTTCTTCCATTCGGGAACTAAAGAGAAAAATAACTTTAAACAAGGAGAGTGAGTGGGGTGGGAGGTAATTGCAGCTATAATGTTAATCATTTACTTTTCATATGAATGGTTTTAGAATGGAAAGTATTTAGCTACAGGAAAGGCCGTGTACTTTCCCTTTCTCTAGCAGAGCACAGGCTCGGAAACTATTTTAGAAGGATTATGATCGAAGGAAGGGGGAAAGGTAAGCTAGCTCATTACAGCGTCATCACAGCGAGTAAGATAAAGCGAACAGTGCAGATTGTGGCGTGTGTGTCTTTGTTGAGATCACGAAAAGGAAAAGTGAATTAGAAACAGTAAAACAGCAACTGCCGAATCTGTAGGTTTAATTAGGAAATCACTTCGAAACAGCAGCTCTGTTCTATCATTCCAAATATTTGGGAGGAAATTAGATCATTTATTTTCAAAACAGCTCTTACACCATAGAGGGGGTTGAGGTTTGGGTTGGGTTTTCGTTGTTGTTGTTTGGTTGGGTTTTTAGGAAGCGTTCAGTCATTTTCCTGCAAATCCAGCTAATTTATTATGCCGGTGACCGTTCCCATCTCTAAATGGAAAATGCCGCACAAACATGATGTCAATTGAGTGCACATTGCCCCCGAGCGCTGGGGGGGGGGGGGGGGGGGGGGGGGGTTTTTCCCAAGGGGGGGGGGGGGGGGAAAAAGAACCCCCCCGGGGGGGGGGGCGGCGGTGTATTCTCGAAGGCGCGGGGTGAGGTGGGCAAAAGGAACCTCCCTGATGGTGCTGGTGAGGATGAACGTCCAGCTCCCAAGTTGACTGAGCTGATCCATCCAAAGGGGCTTTCTTCCGCCTTCCTGGATGACGCTGAGCAGGCTCAACATCCCAACACTGTCCTGTCTCAAGGGAAGAAATTTCTCATTACTCTGGGCTTTTCCTTCTGCCGGGAAGGCGCAAGGCAGTTAAAGCAACAAGGTGGTGGTTGTTTGTTTTACCAGTGTGTAAAGTGGGAGGAGGCGGGTGTGTTTTCATACATTACAAAGGCATTTTGCCCTTATGAGCTCATTGTTTTGATTCGCGTGCATAATATCCTGTGTGCAAAAAGGAGCCCAGCGCCGGATTGCTCCACACCTCGCAAAAATGGCATCATATCAGCCTGGGCAGCTGAAAAGGTGGGGCCAGGCTGACACCTTTTGCGCCCACCCTGAAGTGAATCTTCAAAGTCACGTCTGCAATGGAGTAGCTTCAGTCCGAAGTGTGAGCGGGAAGGGGGAGCCCTCACCCCTTGACCTCTCCTGTAGAAACAGGGTTGATGCTTCTCTCCTGAGTTTGGGGGACAGGGATCAGTCCTCTATCCAGTTTGAAAGTCGTCCTCCTCCTCGGTCCTTATTCTTTTGCACCCCTGCGTAATCTTTGATAGTGTTTAATAAACAGTGAGTCTCATTAGAAATTCATTGAATATAGTAGACCCTTAAAGGGGCAAAGCCCCGGAAAGTCTCTTTCACTGTTTCTTTTGATTTTATTACTCCCTTTTATTTTATTTTATTTTAAAATAAATTCGCCATTACGATTCCCACAATGGGGGAGATGGATACCGCGATGTAGGAGAGGTGGAAATTGCTCGTCGGCGCGATTATTATTCTGGGTTTGAAAAACCTCAAAGCAGCGCCTGTTTGAGTAGCACAAGAATGAGAAACCTGGCAAGTGGCAGGAGGCACATTTCTTTGTGGCCTTCCTCTCAACCGCTTCTCCCTCCGAGCCGCCCGGGATTGGTCAGCCTGACATCTTAAAATAGGCAGTTATGATCCACAAACCGCTTCCCCCATTGAAACTGACCCGGCCTCCCAGCTCATTCTGAGACATTTACAATAATTAAGCGGTTTCAGCTAATGAACATAAACTTGCGAGCGGGTTGTTACAGTGATTATTGTCGCCCTCACCCCACTTCCAGAAAGTGCCCGGTCTGATCAGAGCCGGGCCAGCATACCTGCCCCTCTCGAGAGCCCAGACCTTCGCTTGCACTCTCACCTAGCTCAACTGGAGTTGGGCACTGATCTATCTCCTGGAGCTCACTTGGCTTTTTAAAATTATCAGTGTAAATCCAGCTGCAAACCAAAATCATGGACCATATCGCCTCCCCTCGCCTGCCTTTTTCTTCGAGTCTTATAGGGTTTGTGTGGGTCTCTGTGTGTTTTGTGTTTGCACGTGCCTGTGTAGTTGTGTGTATGCTTATGAGTTTGCGCGTGTGTGCTGTATGTATTTGTGTGTGTGCATGTGTTTGTGTAGCTACAGAACATCATTATAAAAACATTATATTATATCATTAATTAATTATTATTATTATTATTATTATTATTATTATTATATTTTAAATCCCCTTTGTTTTATTTCCGGTAAACAGCTTCTTCTACCAACTTATTGCATTTTCTTTGGCCAGGAGCATGCAACAAGTAAACACTCCTGGCAAGCACTTTTAACGGGGGCTAGCTCAGTGCTACGGAGCTCGGCTTGTACCTTTTAAGAGTTTTTCTCTACTACAAGTTCAAAGACAACCAAGCGCTATTATCCAGGAGACAATGCGAAGATTTGCCACATGCTTGGAGAGCTGAAAATAAGCAAACACGGTCTTTTAATGAGGCCCCTCTTCCCACTGCATTAGCCGACACTTCAAGGGAAAAGTTACAGATAATGAATCCCAGCTTTCCTCTCTTGGGCAGGGCACAGACACGGTGTGGTTTATTGGCCATCATCAATGATATAACGCCTGCCATTTAGCTCTCCCTGTGTTTGTATACAGAAACAGAAATGGAAGTGTGTGTGTGTGTGTGTGCGCGCATATATATACGCATTTGCACACATATGTATAATATTATATATATATATATATATACACACACACATACATTATGCACACACATACTTTCGCATTTCTATATTAATGTTGTTTTATATAGCTATTAAAACACTATTATACAACTTATTGGTTGCCAGTATTATACACTTTACATATTATATAATACATAGAATAGTATATACCCTTGAATAGCAGCAACGTGCTTTCTAACCGGTATTATAGTAGCCACTGGCCAGCCAGTAAGGTGTGAAATGACACTTTAGATTCCAGTCATCAATACTAGTTGATTAATAGCCCAAATTCGCAGATTCTTTCTCAGGGAGTTGGGCAACACCGCAAGCGCTTGTGCTACAAAAGTTAGCCGTTCAAAAGGTAAAGGGGGGGGGGGTGTCTTTCCTTTGGAGAGTCATGCCTAGGATCCAATAAGTTATTTCACTGTAGCCCAGCCTTGCTGTTTCCCAGTCACGGGATGGGTAATGAAAACTCGTTGGCTGTTAATAATGATTAGCGTGTGGCCGCCAGGCAGCCTCCTAACAGTCCCGTGGGTTGACAATAAACTACCTCAAGTGTAAACAATTGAAGACAATTTTGTGGGTTGTTTTGGGGTTTTTTAAGTCCACAAATTAAAGTCCACCCGTTCCCAGGCCTTGCTCTCTTGATCTGCCTTGGCCTTGGGGTTTAAGCCGGAGAAGAAAGGGTCTGAATGAGGAGATCTCCTAGAATTGGGCTTTGTGGCCGCGATCCACTTACTCCGGAGCAACTCTACTGGATCCGGTAGGGGTTATTCCGGAGTAGCGGCTTGTGGCTTGAGGCCTTTGTTTGGGACTTGTGTGGCTGAGGCCGACTCCTTTAAGCAGGGCAGTGGGGAGGAGGAGGAGGGGGCGAGGCCGTGAACGTAATGGGATTGTTTAGGAGCCAGCGAGCGAGGAGGGGACGCGCTGCCGCCGGTGCGGGGCAGGCAGGCAGGCAGGGGGCTGGGGCGGCTGCAGCAGCTGCAGGGCGGGAGGGGAGTCACATGCGCGGCCGCAGCCTATGAGGCGGCCCACGGGCTCCTGCAGGCTAATCCCCCCTCCCAACCTGGAGGAGTTTTATAAACGTCCCGCGATGCGCTGACCTGTTGGAGCAATAACCATGCGCCGGGCGCCCGGGCCGGGGCCGCCGCCGCCGCCATGTGCCGGGCCATGAGCAAGGTGGCGGGCTGGGAGATGGACGGATTACGGGCAGACGGCGGCGGCGGCGGCGCCCCCGGGCAGTGCCGCAACTTTCTCTCGTCACCCGCCTACTCCGGACGTTCCCCCGCGGCTGCTACCTCGGGCTTTGCTTACCCCGGGGGGAGCGAGCGCTCGGGCTCGGCGGCGCGCTCCGATCCCCCCTCCAAGGAGTGCCCCCCCGGCTCCGCGGCGGCGGCCCCAGCGCTGGGCTATGGCTACCACTTCGGCAATGGATACTACAGCTGCCGGATGTCACACGGCATGGGGATCCAGCAGAACCCCCTCAAGGCTGCCCCCCACGCCTCCCTGAGCGGCTTCCCAGTGGAGAAATACATGGACGTCTCCAGCCTGGCCAGCACTAGCGGGCCCGCCAACGAGGTCTCCTCCAGGGCCAAGGAAGTGTCCTTCTACCAGGGCTACCCCAACCCCTACCAGCACGTCCCCGCTGGGTACATAGACATGGTCTCCACGTTTGGCTCTGGGGAGCCCCGTCACGAAACCTACATCTCCATGGAGGGCTACCAGTCCTGGACTCTGGCTAATGGCTGGAACAGTCAGGTGTACTGTGCCAAGGACCAGGCTCAGGGTTCCCACTTCTGGAAATCCCCCTTTCCAGGTACGCCAGGAGGGAGACGGCCAGGCCGAGCGCCCGGGGAGCAGGCGGCTCACGCCTCTGCTTTAAGAGTCTTTACTCCACCCGCGTCAGTTTAGCCTGACCGTCCTTGTGACCTCTCCCCCATTGAATGTGCCCGTAGCCCCTTGCTTCGGAGAATGTCCGGCTTGAAGCTGGGAATTATCCAGTTTACCCTGGAGCAAGCGGGGAGCGCACGCATGTTGCAAACCACAGGCAAACAGGGTCTCCGTGCTCGCTCCCCCTGCTTGCTTGCAATGACTAGCCCCAGCCTCAGGCTTAGGAGGAGGCGGCAGTCAATCAGCCGTTCTTTGTCGTGTGAATGTTCTTGTCTCTAATAACATGCAAATCAGGAGGGTAAATAACTTGTAAAGAGCCGGGCATCCTTGATTGATACGCGCTCAGTTTAGCTTATAACGCATGCAATAATTATAATTTTCCCCATCATGTCTTTCAAAACTTTTATTATTAGTAGGATTATTAGTATATTAGTATTATTATTTAAATTTGTTTTACACCAGGAGACGTTGCACTAAACCAGCCAGACATGTGCGTCTACCGGAGGGGGAGGAAGAAGCGCGTGCCGTACACGAAACTTCAGCTTAAAGAACTGGAGAACGAATATACCATTAACAAGTTCATTAACAAGGACAAGAGACGAAGGATATCCACCGCCACCAACCTGTCCGAGAGACAAGTCACCATTTGGTTTCAGAACCGGAGGGTGAAGGACAAGAAGATAGTCTCCAAGCTGAAGGACAATGTGTCCTGATAGAGAGGGGGCGGACAGAGAGGAAAAACCCAGCCACCAGCAACCACAAAGACTATTTTTCGGAAAGACTTGAAAAATCTATTTAATAATCTCTCTCTTCCCCCCCCCCAGGGGGGGAGGGGGGATTTGAAGTTTTGTGAAATGCTTTTGTCCTAATGAATTGTGTCCGCATTTTCCTCCCTCTGCCCCAATCCACAAACCACTTATTCTGGAGTAAATATTACTCCAGAATAAGTGTTTTGTGGATTACGGCCTCTGAGTCTTAACAAATAGTGCCCATCTCTGTAGTCCTAATTCTTAACCTTTTCTTCTTTGCTTTCACTATTTCCTCTTTCTCCTTTCAGTACATTATAAAGGACTTTAAATATCGTGACCAATGACCGTTCTGCTTCACTGAATACTTAACCTTCTCTAAATCTTGTGCAAAATCTCCTCTAAAAAACCAGAATGTTCTAGCGAGTCTGATTCTTCAACAAATTTCGGAAACACTCCGTTTTTTATTTTTTTATTTTTAAAGCACCCTAATTTGTAGGATAGAAATTGGAATTCTTACTGTTGCAACGTGATTCTCCTTCCAACTCAAACCAGCTTAGGAGTAGTTAAGGCGAGCTGTTACTTTTAGTCAATTGTATGTAGTTGCAGTTGGAGACAAACACACACTCTCGCTCTCTCTCGCTCTCTGTTATTTTGTAACCCGGTTGAAAAGACAATAATAGATGGCCTACTTTCATGCGTGTTTTCCATGATTTTTCTGCTCTTTCACTCTGTCCTTTCATTTGCAGTTGGATAATTCCCTGCTCCCTACTTTAAGGACTGGCAAAACATTTCTAGACAGCTGCATATTCCTCCCCCAATGCCCTACACAATGCAGATTGTAGCCTTCCACTTCGTAGCGTTGCTCCAGGTTACTCTGGTAAATCAGTCGAGGGCGCTATGCCTAGAGAGAAACACAAACTCCGTGGGAACTCATGTTGTGTCCCATACTGCGCGGTATATAGGACTAGCTGTATAAAGGTGTGTATAAATCTCTTTGTATTTTTATATATATATATAAAAAACAAAATATTGGACGCCCTTATTATTCTCCTGTTTGTCTGAACAAGCACAAATGTCTTCACTTTTAGGATAGAGTCTAAAAAAATCTTGTTAAGTAAGTGGGAGTTTTTAATTATAAAAAATTCGAGATGAAACGGGTGTTAAAAAAGAAGCAATAAATGCCAAAAGATGCCTTAATTTGTAGACCCCAGAGAAGATGCTGGTAGGGTTTTGTTTGTTTGTTTCTCTTTTTTTAAGACAGAGGCCGCGAACCACTTACTCCGGAGTAGCCCTATTGAAAGCCGGGACTACCCCATTAAGTGCTTTATGGATTGCCACCCCAGCGCACATGTTAGAAAGGAGAGTTGTGACTGGGATTCTACACAAAGGGTTTCCAGCTCCTGCTAGGAGAGATAAGAATCCGATTTGGCTGCCTCCTGTGATAATTCGCTGGGGTTGTGTCCCCACCTCTTATTTATTACATTAGCCTATTGCTCAAAACACTTTGAGTCTCAGTTTAAGGTCTGTTTCTGCTCGGGATGGCGTTGGAAATGTGGACTGACCTGCCAAGCTGTTAATGAGTTTGCCAAACTAACCCTAAACTATCTTGAATAAAATTGATTTCTTTTTAAATACCAAACGATCTTGGAAGTGAATGGCTTTTATTAAACAGCAAGACTTAGGGGTTTTGAAAAGGTTGCTTTTATGACTGACTTGTCTTGAAAAGAGAGTCCCAGGGTTTAAAAGTCAGAGCGTTTATAAAGTGTGGTTTCGATGTCGTATGTTATACTGGATTTGATGCCCTAGGG
The DNA here is from genome assembly GCA_003113815.1 of Sphenodon punctatus. NCBI lineage: Eukaryota > Metazoa > Chordata > Lepidosauria > Sphenodontia > Sphenodontidae > Sphenodon > Sphenodon punctatus. The sequence goes on from QEPC01011684.1 coordinate 414,967, forward strand.
GGGTGGGTGCATGATAAAACGGGGGATTGGGCTTGCCCTTAGAAGTTCCTGTACTTGGTGAAAATGCATTCCTCTCCGCCAGAAGCCCTTACAAAACAGTTTTTTTTTCTTAAATAAGAAAGAAGGCATGTTTGTGATTGCTCAATATATCAAATATTTAACCTTTGAAGGATTTCTATGAGAGAGAAAAAAATTCTTGCGAAGGGGGGCAGGGCCCCTGCATACCCCCACTCAATTTAGCTACAAATGTTTAATCTCAAACATGGTTTTGAAGGAGTCCAGACAAGCTCAGCTCATTGAGATCCCGTGCGCTTGGCGGCTGCTGATAAACTTTCCCAGCTGGTGCATTTTGCAGCATCCTTGCACGATTTTGTGCATTAAACCTAGTTTTGCTTCCCAGTCTATTTTTGCATGAATGTTCCTTGCTCTGGGATGGATTCCGCTCGCCCAGCCCAAGCGGATCTCTCCGGGAAAGCAGAATCTGAACACGGGCCTGGATTACAATGAACCAAACAAGCAAGCGGTGATGAGCCATTTCCCTGCATTATTTTTTATTGGATCTAACCCTCATTCCGCCTCTATCTTTAGCTGGAAGGGTACATCTCTCTTCCTACCACATCTGTGCTCTATACATGACCACCTATCCCCTGGTTAAATAGAAGACTCTTTGGGTAGAGTGTAAAACAGTATCACGTTAAATCCATGTCAGATGGTGTCAGTGGCCAGAAACTCCATTTTCCCTTTCTCTGGAGCTTTATGTCAAATTGCCTTTCTCCTCCGCTTTTTCAAGTCCTGCTGACTCTTCTAATCCTTTGGACACTCTTTCTCTCCCTTTGAAAAATTTTCCCATGGCCAGTTTTGTCTGGCAAAGGCTGAGCTGTGTAAACTCAGGAAAAAGTTTGAATTCTCCAGACCCGGAGCAGGTTCTTGGATAAAGCCAGAGCTCGTGACTTCGCCTTGCCAACTAGAAGGTGTCAGACCATTGCTGCACCTTGTCAGCTAGAAGGTGTTAGACCATTGCTGCACCTTGCCAGCTAGAAGGTGTTTGACCATTGCTGCACCTTGCCAGCTAAAGGTGTTAGACCATTGCTGCACCTTGCCAGCTAAAGGTGTTAGACCATTGCTGCACCTTGCCAGCTAGAAGGTGTTTGACCACTGCTGCACCTTGCCAGCTAGAAGGTGTTTGGCCACTGCTGTATCTTGCCAGCTAGAAGGTGTTGGGCCACTGCTGCACCTTGCCAGCTAGAAGGTGTTAGACCAGTGCTGGGAAAGACCTGAAGAAAACAACAGATTTTGGTTTTTAAAGTGAGGTGTTTTTTATTTCCACCCCCGTATGTTAAGAATTTGCAAGAAGACAATGTTTCACGGAGAACCCCAAGCAGAGGAAATTTTGGTAGCGCAGTCGGTCTTATGAGGGACTATAGCCTGATCCACCAACCACTTACTCCGGAGTACGGTAGGTTGTGGCCTACTTCTATCTACTCTGCATTAGGCTCTTTATTTGCTTCTGGACACTTCACTGAAAACGAAGTGTAATTGGCACAACCCACCGCGAGGTCCCCTTTCTGCCAGCCCCTACAATTCTATTTCTCTAGGATCTCTTGGAAAGTGTGAAATTTTAGCTACAGTCGTTTCTTCTTAGCCCAGTCAAAGATAATAATGCTGCTCCTGCAATGCACACTGTTTTACTGGAGGCAGTTACCTAGAGCGCTGGTAAAGGAACTGGAATAATATGGTGTGTCTGGTTCCATGATTCATTCTCACGCTGGGACGCCTTGACTGCCCTGTGTTTACCATTGAGCTTGACTTTTGAGGCTGCTGAGCGCCATCGTCTCCCGTTGTGTAGAGCAATCCTGCCATCTGCTGGCCAGACCTAGGTACAGCTGGGGAAAATCTTTGCAGTCATTTCCAAGACTTCCGTGATGTTCCCTAGTTATATTATAAATTACAAACAAGCGTTGTTAATGTACACATGACAACTTTAATCTGAAAATTGAAAGAATATGTCTATAATATGAAAAAGAAGTTGGAAATTCCGCCTGTTCACTGTTCACACTTGATCTCCCGGAGATCAATAAATAAATCAATGAGATGTATTTTTAAAAAAAAGAAAAGCGAGAAGCAATGCTCCATAATATAGAACGCTAGTTAGTTCACAAACAAGCACAGAGATTACATGCTTTACCAGCGTCAGTGACCCAACAGTATTTGGAAAGAGGTGCCCCATTTCAGCTGGACTACTTTCGTTTAATAGGACTTATTTTTCTATTGCGAGTACTGTTCTTTCTACGAATACTTTTTACTCCTCCTCTCACAAACACGAGTAAATATCCTGTCCTGTATGATACAGTAATGATACAGGATAGGATATTTACTCCTGTCTGTGAGAGGAGCGGGATCGTGACTCACCAGCAGCCACCACCACCAGATAAATACATAAATAAATAATATCGGCCCCACGATAGTATTTCACCTAGCTTACTTTAGATTTTTCCTTCTGTGTTTCTTTTATTATATATATATATAAATCTGTAGTTAGAAAAAATTGAACGCTTTGTTTTCTCTAGTTCTATAAAATTAGTTTGAGGTGTCACATTTCTTTTACGGTAACCGAGCGCTAAAGTGAATAGAATAGAATAGAATAGAATAGAATAGAATAGACGAGGAAGGAAGGAAGGAAGGCGATTTCAAGAAAGAATGATAAGGGTTATTGGGATAAGTGTGTGTGTGTGTGTGTGTGTGTGTGTGTGTGT
>QEPC01011684.1:420262-454238 GCA_003113815.1 Sphenodon punctatus
TGCACATGATTTATACGATTTATTAATTAACTGAGCTTAAAAGAGCTCAATTCTGGAGAGGGCGTTCTCGGGGGCGCACCAAGGCTGTGGAACTCCCTCCCTGCAGAGGTCTGTGTAGCCCCAGAGCACCCCTCCTTTGACAGAGCAAGACCTGGCTGTTCCTCCCGGCTTTTGGTGGGGGAGATGGGTAAGGGGTGGGGGAATGGGGGGGTTGGTTTCCTGACACTCCACCATGTGGATTTTTATACTGTTTTATTTTATACTATATTTCTATTGTATTTTATGTTTTTTACTTATAAACGGTGACCCTCCCTGTGCTGCTAATAGCAGGAGGGTGCAGGGTACAAAATATGTAAAATAAAATAAAATAAATATACGCTTTATATAAATATACTATAATATATCATATACATATTAATTAATTAATGTGAATATACATAATAATTAACCTTGCTTAAATAATATTTATATTGTAGAATACATTGTGTGAGTTATTCATGTGTTATATTTTGTGCTTGCCCTGTGCTATATTATTGAATATATATGCTATGCTATATGCTATATATTATATATGACAACAAATATATACACACTATGCTGTATCTATAGTGTACACATACAGTATACAGTATATTGTACGCACACAAAAATATAACACACTGCATACGTGTGTACACGCACATAGAGAGTGGGAGATATGTGGATCTACGTATTAATCGTCTGTATTAAATCTCACATGAGTTAACTATAGTCACACACACGCTATGTATATCCCTAGGAACTTCGAAATTGCAATCTTCAGTGACTGCTTGGGAATAGTCCTTCAGGTATAGACCACTGAGCTCTCTTTCTCGCTTAGCAAGGGGCATGCAGTCAGGTGAGGGTAAGTCAGTGTCCCGCCGGAGCCGCAAAGTCCAGTGGCAGGGTCCAGTTGGATGCTCCAACCCCACCTCTCCCTGTTAGTTTTCACTAATAACCTCTCCTTTGCTGGCACACTTTTGTCCCGTTCCCGGTTTGTTTGATAGGCGCTGGGGCCGCTGCTATCCCCTCCCCTTTGGAAGTTGGGTATTTTAATATTTCGCGTGTTCTCCTGGTCCCGTTCCTGGCCTAGTAGGCTCATTGGCTGTAGGCGGTGCTGAAATTCCCGGCTTTGAAGAACCTGTCTGCAAAGTTTCCTCCAATCGCTTTGGGCTGGGGGCTTATTCCCTCTTGTAACTAAATCCGGCTGTCAGGAGCACCGGAGCGCTTTGTTGGAGATGTGTGAGCGCAGCCTCTACAGATCTGGCTACGTTGGCTCGCTCCTCAACCTGCAGGCTCCGGATTCCTTTTATTTCCCCAATCTGCGGGCGAATGGCACTCAGCTGGCGGCTCTGCCCAGCCTCCCCTACCCCCGGAGCTCGCTTCCCTGGCCCTGTGCCGCGCCTCAGCTCCAAGGCCACGCTTCCAGTGGCTCCTCCTCGCAGCCCTACCTTCCCGGCTCGGTTCCCATCAACAACAAGGAATGCTTGGAAGAAGCCACCAAATACTACGGTGGCCAAGGCGGCTGCAAGCAGGAGGAGCGCTTCAGACAGAGGCCAGCTTACCCCGGCGGTGACCCAAGCCTCCTCCATGCCAGCAACCTGAAGCCACTCAAGTACGAGCACGCCGGCTTGGCCAGGCCATCAGCTGCTCTTCTGGAAGGGAATCCCACTGCTCCCAGCTCAAAGGAGGATCTCAGGAACCCGGTCAACTTGAACCTGACTCTTCAGTCTGCAGCGGCGCAGCCATGCCTCCGGGCGTCCCTGCAGGATGGTATGCCTTCAACTCGGTTCCCTTTCTTTGCCAGATCCCTCCCCAGTTCCTCTAATGACCCCAAGTCCCTGCTGTCCCCTAGCTCCATTCAACACACCTTTGCGAATCCCTTCATTATTCCCCATACTAAGCGAGCTGGGTGCTCTCAGTTCTCATTTGCCTCAGCAAATTCTACGCCCTTCCCCCTAGCCCTGTAATGCGGGTTCAGCACCCCCCCCACCCCCACCCCCCTTGTCCGTGTGCCATAGAGACCTGATCCAATGCCTCTTCTCGACATATCTGTGTTGTAGGTTTGCCTTGGTGTCCCACACAGGGGAGATCCCGAAAGAAACGGAAACCCTACACTAAGCAACAAATTGCTGAGTTGGAAAACGAGTTTCTCCTCAATGAGTTTATTAACCGGCAGAAGAGAAAAGAGCTGTCCAACAGACTGAATCTGAGCGATCAGCAAGTTAAAATTTGGTTTCAGAACCGTCGGATGAAAAAGAAACGAACAGTAATGAGGGAGCAGGCGCTCTCTATGTACTAGACGAGCCTGCTACTAGGGAACGAACTGGCCTTTGGATGGGAGTGTCTGTCTGCTTGGTTTAAAACCCCGCTACCGCTTCTTTTCCATGCTCATCCCAAAGAAATCGTTCAGTCCCCAAAGCAACTGTTCGGATTTTGCAAACTTGCCAGTCCCGGCGCCGAAGCTAGTAAGCAAGCCAAAGGTCTTTATTAGCAACTTTCCCCTGATCATAGTTCCACCAACCTCCTTTACTTCTTCTTTCCTGGATGCTGCTGAGTTTTTCAGATCAATTTCTTTGACTGTGTGTAAACCTACATTTGTGGGGGGATGAAAGGAGATTGTTTTGCCTGGAAATGATCTTCCTTGGTTGCAAGCTGCCTATTTTCACTTCCTTTTCTGAGGCGGGCATGCCCGGCTGGTTTATTTGTCGAATTGGAATGTCCCCTTTGGAATCGAGCTGGGAGGAAGTTCCACTAAGAAAGCCATTTTATTTTGTCCAATAAGCGCCCTAAAGCCAGGTCATGGTCCGAGGAGGCTTAGACTTGAGCAGGGCACGTGACCTGTCTGCACAGAGCAAGATTTCACCTGCCCCCCCCCCCCCCCCAAGTCGGTGGCTTCGCTTCCTGGGCATTGAATGTGACTGGGGAGGGAACTCCGGATGGCTGGGGAAACCCACCAGACAAATCTCCTTTCCGCATAGAGGGCAGTCGGTTGAGTGAAAATGCTGAAAAGTGCTGGGAGGGAGGGCACTTTGTGCATCTTTAGATGCTGATGGGAGATTGGAAGCCCAGCCAAGTACCTAACATTTCATCCCGGGAGGGGGAGAGCGGAAGGTCAATCTTGAGGCCTTGTTTGCCACGAATAAACACCTTTCAAACAATTGCCTTTCCTTTCATTTCCCAAGGCACGGGGACTTTTTGCGGCTTCTCTGGTTGTCTGCTCGATTAAAACAAAAGAAAACCCCTTGGAATACAAATTCTGTCTGTCTTCCTGTCTGTCTTTGTTTGGGTGTGCACCCCCTCGCCCCATGCCATCCTTGCCTATGAACCCCCACCCCCGATTTCCCAGTCCTGTAGGTGATCAGGATTCGGGAGTTGTTTCCACGCAGTGTCTGGAATCCAAGTGCAAACCTCACCCCCCACCCCCACCCCCTTCCAAGAAGAAAGAACTTCACTGTCAATGCTGAGGATGTTTCAAATTAGACATTTCCTCCCCCGAAACGTGACTCGGACTTCGTTTGCCCTCCCTCCTTGTCCGCACTATCTAAAAGTCGAATAAAAATAAGCCCGGGGAGTGATGCCATTTGTTCCCTGAAAATCGTTTATAGCTCTAATTGCTGGGCAGCCCCGGCTGGGCTCAGTCTGCAGCAGCCATCCAGCGGTCTTGCTTAGGTTTGACTTTGGCCTTGTCCAAAAGCTCCAGCAGCAGTAAACAAACAAGGAAAGACGCTTGGGAGAAGCGCCTGGGTCAGGAGGTTCTAATTCCCAACGCTCAGACATCCGCCTCAGCAGCAAATGCAAGGGCATTAATAACTGGCTTCACAATGAAAAGGAGGAAGAGGGGAAATGTTAAGTATTTCCATTATTATTGTTTGAGCCCGCAACGCAACTCCTCATTATAAATATATGTGTGTGTCGATTTCATTTCGGGAGGGAAAAATCATCTTTGTCCAAATAAAATACCTTGAATTCTTAATATCTGCTTCGGTAAGAAGAGATCATAACATTTTCCAAATCGTAACTTTTTTGTTAGTGGTTAGCAGATTAAATCATGTTTCTTCTTCTGCACTCCGCTCCACGCTTTCTATGCCTATAATGTAAAAATAGTCTGCGATCCGAACCTGGAGCTCTAAAATAAGTGCAAATCAAGTGGAATATATTTGGACACACATACAAACATATATTAGATAGATAGATAGATAGATAGATAGATAGATGTACACCGGGTTCATAGAGAACTCTTTCATTTTAGGTTAGATTTTGTTAGGTCCTCAGAAATATATCTGTTAAATATAATTTGCTATAAATCTGTTTTTAATACCCTGGCTTTTTCTTTATACGAATTCTAATTTTAATAAACAATAGTAAATTATTATAATGGTTATGATGGTGATGATAACGTGAAGACTTAGCTGTGCTTTTCTTTCTTTCTTTCTTTCTTTCTTTCTTTCTTTGTTGTTGTTGTTTGTTGTTGTTCTTGTTGTAAGAAATAGACATAATTACATAGAATTCACCAGGGTGTGAGTTAAGTTAATATCAAAAGTGGTATTAACAGTACAAACATTCTGTCTATTAATAAAAAAAATAACAGATCATCTTCAATTACCTTTATTGTTTATAAAGTTAAATTTAAGATTTACATATTCCTCACCATCAGCTTTTAATAATTGTGATTTCTATTGTAAACACACTGTCATTCCAGCTAATTTGGGATATAAATATTGTCTGGTTTGCGGTGCGGTTTATGAGGGAAATTGGTGGATGCGTCCATATAAAAAAGTAGTTAGCGGTAGCCGCTGAAAGAGGTTTGCAATAAGTAGGATGCTGTTACAACTGAGTTTAATATTTCCATTACTCCTTGGTGGGTTCCCCGTTCGCATTGCACTATTAATGAGACTTGTGCAGGTTTCGAATTTTTCTGGATTAAGCCCGGAAAACATAAGTGAATAAGGAGATGAGCGGAATTCCAAAAATTATATTTATTAAAATGTTATTTTTAGAAACCTGAACAAAAAAATAAAATAAAACCGTCTTGTTTTTATATGAAGTTCTTCATTGGAACCTAGTACTGAGAAAACATAGGGGAGAAAATTCCAGCTCAGTTTCTGATTTCCTTACTGATTAATATTCCTTTTCAAAATCTTGTAGCAAAAAGGGGCTTTTGGGGGGTATCTTGTTGTTTTCCCTTGCTCCCCACCCCTTTTCGAGTTCCCCGCTCTGGGCAATATTATAATTTCTTTCCTTTCTCACAAAAAATGTACCAGTTGCAAAAAGTGAGCAAAGGAAGACTGCATTATTTATTAAGCTTAATTGCTCGTTTCTGCTCTCTTACTGTGAGTCGACCTTGAAATGAAAGCAGAAGAAAAAAAGAGAGAAAGACAAAGAAATGCGTAGGCTCCGCAACTCTGCACAGTATTCCACATACATAGAGCGGAATACCGATTCTGGTTCTAGAACAGAAAATATCTGTTTCTGCCTATTCAGTATGTAATCTGGTTATCTGTAGGCTTGTTTTATACATAGAAACAGTCATGTAAACATAGAGCTGACAAACACACGCACATACATACTGCGGCTGTAGTAGCTTCCTCGTGTGGCAGCTAATATAGGTCTATCTACAATCATATCTATGTATACATACCATGCACATATGCGTGTGTGCATTAAGAGATAGATAGATAGATAGATAGATAGATAGATAGATAGATATGTCAGCTGCAGCAGTAAGCGTGGAGCGACAGAAGTGGTTTGGTGTTTTGTATTATATAGAAAGAAATAAAAAAGAACATCTAGATTCATGTACATGTATGCATACATATATTTATTTATGTGTATGGCATAATGATGATGATGATGATGATGATGATGATGATTATTAGATTAGATTAGATTAGATTAGATACGTAGGGAGGAGGTCAGGCTATACATAGATCTGTATATATTTTTGTCCTAGCTATACACACACAAATCCGTATGTAGCTATTCCAGTAGTAGCTAGGCTCAATACAATAATGCGCCTCTCTCTGCTGACGTTTGCCCCTAGCCTTCTATTTAATTCTCTCGCTGGAGAGTGGGGGTGGGTGTCTGTGCGTGAGCAGATAAACCCCCGGGCACACACAAGCATTGATGTTTCCCTCTCTGGCGCCCATGTGCGCACATTCAGATATTCCTTTATTCGCTCCCAAGTAAACATCTTGGGGCTGAGAGTGGTGCCTGGCTCTGATAGGCTACTCAAGCAGGGCTTCTACCATCCCTGCGAGTTTGATAAAGCGGGGGACGTTGCTGTGATTGTTTTAAATGGGGCTGGGTGCTTTTGTGTTGCATCAATAATTAAAGTTTGGCAGGGAGGGAAAGCTTTCTTGCAGAACTGTAGTGGCAATAAATGAAATGACTCAGAATCGCTTCTCCAGTCAGTTTTTACGAGAGCTGCCAGACAGTGTCTGTTCACGTTCTCCAGATACTAGGGGCGCCATAACAAAGTTAAGGTCAAGTTAGTGTCTTATCTTGGGTGGCTCAAAAATACCGCATCTTCTCCAGCTGGACTGCGTATATTTTTAAATCCGAATGGTATGCAAGTCGTCTTAATTCCCACCGAGGGCTTTTGGAAATGTCACTTGGAGGAGACTCCTTGCTAATTTCAGCCAACGATTGCAGACGCTGCAAGACGCCTAACGGTAAAGTCTTCGCCTCAATGTATACATTAGATGCCTTTATGCTGCGATGCTCTTTCATCTTGGGAGGGAAGAGGTTTCTGCTGGATTTGCAGGCATCCTTGGGCTGGGGTGGACTGCTTGAGAGGATGGAAATGCGTTGGCAATCCTCAGTGAGCAGCAGATTCCCTGCAATGTGTTAGCTGGGGATCAGCCTTCCCAAAATTCGCTTGCTTTTTTTAAAAAAGGTTTTGTTTAGCAAAAGAGCTGCTGTGCTATGATCAAATCATCGCTATGTCGTTGAACTTGAATGAATAGAAATTGGTGACTCCTACCCCAGGGTTTAGCTGATGCTATGAGATGCTGCATGCGAAGGAGAGTTGTGTTGGGGAGGGGGAGGGGACATGATATTGGCTAGAGCTTAATTAGTTATTGGGGCGGTAGAGAAAAGGAAGCACCATAGGATACCAGCTCAGAAGCCCATTCTGTTGGGGCACCATGCGAACGAATCTTTGCCATGTTGTCTTGCGAACCTGGGGGTGGTAAGTGACACAGGAGCCATTTTAACTACGCAGTCACAGTCGTTTTTTGTTTGTTTTTTTAAAGGAGAGAGTCCATTTGGTGCAGCAACAAAACAAAAACCTAAAAGGCTTGAAAGTTACCGAGAAAGAAGGAGAGGGTGGCTTTGTAGATTGGCAGCCATGTCTAGTGATCTCTTTGCTGTTTCGCTAATGGAATAAGTCAGTTTGGTAACACTGATGTGACGAGGTTATCAAGGAACCAAACTCAATAAACTTCAGTGGCTTTTGAGGTGATTTGATATTGGAGAGGGAGGGGTAAGAGAAAACCAGGCACTGGTTTGGGAGCTGCTTTGATAATGCTTACATTATTATTGGGAGATGTGAAGAATTTTGGGGAGGGCGGAGTAAAATCTAAATAAAAGATTCTCTACCTCTCCCTTCCTTGTGTTGTAGCTGCAAGTATCCAAAGCAGGGAGTTTCGCCTTTGCGGTTGTCTCTGCAGTGCCTGTTTCAGACACCTCAATAGCTCCTCCTGAGCCATTTCTGGGTTCAGCTAGGAGTCCCCAAACCAAGATTTGAGGGCATGGAGGACTTAATTTCTTTTTTATAGTCAAGTCAAGTCAAATTTGTTTTTTGTTTTTTAAATAAATGTTTTCATTGTCCTTTCCATCAGCTCCCAAATTTGTGTGAGGTGGCTTTACCCGCTCTGGGTTTTTCAGATTCTCTTGCTGCAAAGCCCTGTCTGTGGTCCTTGGTCCTTGACTATTTGAATATACAATATTGAGAGAGAGAGAGAGAGAGAGAGAGAGAGATTTCTTTGCAAAAAGCCGTTTGAAGGGGTCTAAATGAAGCCTGTGGCGTGTGGCTAAACTTGACATTGTATAAGGTGGGGAAATAACAGGATTTCTATAGCGGTTTGTTGCAGTGGTGGGGGAAGGGGTCTCTTTGGCTTAGGGTTGTTGCTGATGTGTTGTTTTCTATGCCATTTTATTCTCGTTATGTATGGCCTGGCATTTTCCATCTTCAGTGTTAAATCCGATTGAAAATAGCCCCGAATCTGGGCTAAGAAAGGATCGCACGTGTGATTCTCTCTTCCAATACCCCGCCACCCTTTGCCCTTCAAATGGAAAACAAGGTTGGTGGTATCACTTGCTCTGAAATTCTGCTTCCCAAGGAAATCAGGTCTTTGGGGGGGAGCTAGCCTCCCCCCTCCCCCCCCCAAATGTGGGATGTGTTTCTGACTCCTCCAACCATCCAAATTCGCTTCGAGAAAGTGTCTCCCGTGAATAAAATGCTGCGGGAACTATTTGCATATTTGCCTTCCCAGTCTGTCTCTCCCCACCGAGACAAACCCCTTAGTGTGTGAGAGAGTTCTGGAAAAAGAGAAATCAGGTGATTGAGCTCGGGGGCTTGAGAGCCAGCGAATTCGCTGATGGCAGCTGCTGCCAGGATGAGCTATGTAAATAGGCTCTTGGATTTCCTGAATTAACTCTCATCAGCTAATCAACTGTGTAAGTAGCAACAAGCGGCTCTCTGCGCTTTCCAAGAACTATGGGTTAGGTGGTGGGGGGCGGGGGGGGGGGGAAACTGCTATATCCAAGCTCACACCTTAACACCTTGCGGTTTCCTACTTGCTTGTCTCTACTCATTTCCCTAATTCTGTGTGTGTCTAAAAAGAGGAGGATCGATCGCCTCATTGTGTGTGTGTGTGTGTGTGTGTGTAGTTGTACTGCGATGCTCAGATGCCAGAGCCTAGCTAGGCTGTATTCTCAGGTGATTAGCCCCTCACCTTCTCCCTCTCGCCCCCTCTACCTATGTTTATCTGAGCTGGGAGGGGGGGGAGGAGAGAGGGGAAGAAAATAGTCCTCTTTGTCCCAGCGTGTGTCTAGTGGTGTCTGAGAAGCTCTTGGGCGAGATCTTGGGTGCTTTTTGAGGGGCTGATATAGATATCAGGACATTTCTACATTGCGTCACGTGACATAATTACCACTCGAATCAATCAAGATGAATTGCACGTCAGCACACGGTTGGGGATTTTTTCTTTAGTTGATCCTGTCCAAAGCCTCTTGTGCAATAGATGGGTCTGGTTCCATGCGCTCGAGGAGTCTCCCGGCTGCCGCCTGCCCGCGCCAAAAGGGAGACATGAGTGACTTTGACGATTGCAGCCCCCACAGCGCATCCAATATGTATCTGCCCGGGTGCGCTTATTACCTCTCCCCTGCCGATCTCTCCAGCAAGCCCTCGTTCCTCTCCCAGTCGCCTTCCTGTCAAATGACTTTCCCCTATTCCTCCACTTTGCCTCACGTCCAACCTGTGCGCGAAGTGGCGTTCCGGGACTACGGCTTGGAGCGCAGCAAATGGCAGCAATACCGGGGCAGCAGCTACGCGCCCTACTACTCCGCCGCCGCCGCCGCCGCCGAGGAGGTGATGCACAGGGACTTTCTCCAGCCCGCCAACCGGAGGACGGAGATGTTCTTCAAAAGCGGCGAGCCGGCTGTCTGCAGCCACCACGGTGGCGGCGGAGCCTCAGGGACAGCCGCCGCCGCCGCCGCCAACTTCTACAGCGCTGTGGGGAGGAACGGGATCCTTCCGCAGGGCTTCGATCAGTTTTACGAGCCGCCCCACGGCCCCCAGTACCCGCAGCAGCAGCAGGAGCAGGAAGGCGAGAGTCAGGGGGAGCTGAAATCTCAGCAGAGTACTTGTAGCAAAAGCCCCGACAAGCGAGTGACAGCGGAGCCCAGCGGCGGCGGCAGCAGCAGCGGCGAGTCCCCTCTGGTGGGACCTGTGGCAGAGAAAAGTAACCCTGCAGGTAAGGCGACGGCAGCACGGAGGGAATTGGGGCCAGGCAGGACAAGGCCACCAGCCCCACTTTATGTGCAAGTTTATAAGCATCCAAAGGATTTTATATATCCTATAAGCTTCCCTTCCCCGTTGTAAAGCCTGTTTACGATAGGAAACCGATTTAGGTGGGCTTGAAGGTATTCTTGGAGGAGGATATTCATTGTTATGAAATGGTGGATTTGTCTTTTCTTTTCTTTCTTTTCCAGGGGGTGGTGCCCTTAAATCGAGAGTCCCAATATCTTAATTTGTTTGGGGGGGGTGTGAATGCTGGGGTGTGAGCCTTAAGAGAAACTTGGACTAATTCCAGCCTATTTAAATACACACACACCCGGAATGGGCTCTTTTCAGCAGAAGTTTGGGAATTTTATCCCCTTCTGCAGAGTTACCTCCAGGCTGGGTAAAACTCTCTCTGCAGATTTTTCCTAACTCTGAGGGTACTACCTCTTCGGCCTCAGGATGCTCTCTGCAAGTGGCTCACTGATTCTGCAAGGGGGAACTAAGTTTTATTTTCTCTTGCTTTTCAGCAGTCCCCCAGCGATCGCGGAAAAAGAGGTGTCCTTACACCAAATATCAGATCCGAGAACTGGAGCGGGAGTTTTTCTTCAACGTTTACATCAACAAAGAGAAAAGACTCCAGTTGTCCAGGATGCTGAGCCTCACTGATCGACAAGTGAAAATCTGGTTTCAGAATCGAAGGATGAAAGAAAAGAAACTGAACAGAGATCGACTCCAGTATTTCACTGGGAATCCCTTGTTTTGAGGGAGGGGACAGGAGACAAGAACCAAAATCCTCTCTCTCTCCACCCCCCACCCCCCAGCCTGCCACCCGAATGCAACAGGGATTGGGTTTCCAGGATGTCACAGCAGCCACTCGGCGGAACTGAAAGTTTCATTTCCATGTTCAACTCTCTGGCCCCTCCAAACAGCCCACAGCTACTCTCCGAGCGGTGTCGGGGGCTTGCCGAAGCATACTAGGGTAAATCTCAATGTCCATTCTCAAATGTTTACCGCCAAAGGTGTGTTTTTTCTGTCCTGATGACCCCAAAGGACCTGCAGTCTCGAGGGTACCCTTTTCCGCTCAAAACAACTGCTGTAGTCTCTCTTTTCCTCCTCCCTTATTTGATTCTGAGCTCATATCAGTCTTGTCCTCCCTTTTATTTAAACGATACGAAGTGTGCATTCGCTGTGTCTAGGTCTCTCTGGGTGTGTATGGAGGCACACAACTACACACGCAGATAAATAATAAATATACGTTTCTATTGTCATCTCAACGCTGATGGGCCACTATCTTTTTCATATGGGATGGTTGCTAGTATAGTTGAGGTTAGATCTCGTCTGCGCTCTGGGCATTTACAGATTAGGGATCATAGAGTTTATCCGGCTGCAGCCAAGTTCAATTAAATAAGAATGGATGGGGGGAAAGTCAAGTCAGGATATTGTTCACTGATTTGGAAAAAAATATAGGTTGAAGTCGCTAGTTCCTCTTTTCAAAATATCTGGAGCCTGCAGTGCTGGGCTACTCGGTTCAAAGCAGGCTCTCTGTAGAACATCCCCCATTTGATGGAGCCAGAATTACACTAAACTACGATTTATTTATTTATTATTGTTGTTGTTATTGTTATTATTGTTATTGCTATTATTATTAAAAAAGAAGGGTTGTGGTTTTTTGGTTTTTGGTTTTTAGCTTTTAACGTGTAAGGCTAGAACCCCAGCGTCCCATAAAAGTTGGTTTGGGAGTGCAGGGTAAATCAGACTGAGGACTTGGTAAATGTCCAAGTAGACGCAGCCATAAACAATTATAACTATTTAGGAAAGTTTAGAGATACCAGTGTGGAAATGTTTGCAAGATCCGCTTCTGAAGCTCCGGTTGGCTATTTTTTTTTTAATCCAAGGAATGTAATCAGCAGAATAACTGGCCCTTGTCTTCAGATTTTGAAAGCAAAGGAATTTGGTGGAGGGTCCTTCTTTCCGCTTTATGTTGCGTGACCTGGCTAAGCTGTTTACAAAACCTTGAACTGTCTAGACAACACCATAAAAGCCGAGGTTCTAAACAGCTTAATTGGGTTATATTCTACACCTTCTGGTGGGCAAAAAGGAGATTTCCGCAGTCTGTAATAAAGGAGAGGAGTGAGAAAAGAATTTGGCTTTGCTGAATAGAAAGCGCTGGCTCCCTTTGCACTTGCCTCCAGCAAAAGCCCAAAGTAGCGGAATAAGTCAGGAAAAGAACCCAAAAATTAGGAGAGAGGGGACAGTGGGGCAGGCATTGCCCAGAATTAAAATTTGAAACTCTTTAGCAAGAAAAACATAAGTGTATGCCTTTGAACTTCCAAAATGTCAAGGTCATCACCTTTAACCTTTCTGAATAATTAGGCGCCTTAAGGATCCTCTGTTATTTCCATCCACTACCGGCTCTCTCTCTCTTTCTCTCTGTCTCTCGCTCTCTCACCCATGCACCACACACACACACACACACGCACACGCACGCACACACGCACGCACACACACACACATACCCACTTATTACTGCAGAGCTATTCACATTAGCAAATGCATCATAACGTTAAGAAAATGCCAGCTGTCATTAGGAGCCCATCTCCATAACATTATGCTAGAACATTTACTTGATCTAATCAGTTATTTAGCTCAAGATCTATTTATTTTCATTTGTACCATTTCATATCTGGAATATTTTTCACGCCCTTTGGACCAGGATATTTTTACAAAAAGAAAAACAGACAAACAAACAAAAAATCCACCCCATTCTTTTTAAGCCAATTTCTTTCTAAAATGCACGTGTCAGTACAAGGAGATTTAATTTTAAAATATAGGTCTTCTTCGAGGGAGAAATAGAAATTTCCAGCTAGTTCCTCTTGGTTTAGGTTTTCTCAGAAATAGAAATATAAGCATTTCCCTAAAAATATGCATAAAGTACACAATTAGCATTATTTTAAAATCTCACATCTCTTCCAGGTTTAAAGTTATGGTGTAAAAAGAAATGGTTTTTCAGTTGTACTTATTAATTTATCCAAAAGTATCACTTTTCTCTTTCAAATATTAAGGTGCCACTGAGAAGATTACTAACAAGTAAAAGTGCGACTATAATCATTGCATAACATTGCATCTATGAAAGCTTATCATTTCTATTTTAAAATAAAATGTAACATACCTAAATACAACAAAATTGTCAATTGAAGAAAAAGGCAGCGGGGGAAAAAAGAATCTCTAGGTGCTTTACAGCTGAATTCCACAGGAGGGCGCGCTGGCGTTCCAGGATGGTCATGATGTTCGAATATATTTCCCCCCTAATAATAATTCTCCTACTAATAAAATATCTAATATATAAGTAACTATAAGATTTCAGGGCTCTCGAAATGAGAAAATAAAACATCAAAAAGATGTATTAAACAAATAACTAATAACAGCGACTTGCCTAAGAAATATGCCATTTTAAACGAATTTCTTGGTCAGAACATTTTATAATACATCCAAGTCTTTTAAAAATACCATCATTTAAAGAAAAATCCTTTCTATACAGATTTTTTTCAACAGAAGGAAAACCTTCCTTCTATTCACTTTAGTGCAATCTTAACATTCAAAGAGCCACAATGATATCAAGCATTTTTCTAATTTATCTTTCCGATGTTGTTACAAGAGCCTTTTCTAAATGAGATATAAACACAGCCGATAACATCATTTATAGAAATAGACCATTTTATTTAAATGAAGAAATGCGCCTATTTACAAAAATAGTACTAATAACTACGAGAGGTGGGTAGCTATTTTTAATATCCTAGTATCATCCTTGACGGGTAAAGGAAACGTCTTTCTCCTGAGAAATAATATACAGATGTATATTAATGTATACCTAAGATGTCTGAAGTTTAAAGGAAGCCTGATGATTTGTCTGGGAATTCTCCAGTGAATTTACATGTTTCATTGTTTTAAAATGCGCACTTTTAAGTAACAACGCCAAAGATCAGAATTAGATTATTTCTTCCCTCCAACCCCTCCGTCCCCCGCTTCTTTGCAGAATTTGGTTTGTAGAAAGTTAATGCATGATCGGATAGAGTCTATGTTTTAATAAATCCGGTCCTGGGAAATTATGTGATGGCACTTTGTCTTCTAAAGATTGAGGGGAGGGGGGCTGCTTAGAAGTTCATTGTTAACAGTTACCTAGAAATGGCCTTCCCGCTTGTAATAAAATGGCATTGTAGCCTCTACAATAATTGAAATCTTTGAAAATAAAGGTAGTTATTCACCGGTAGAGCCCAGAATACATGGGAAAATACCAACTGAATGTAAGACATTTATTTCGAGAAGGAATATTTTATTTTAAAACAAACGGGCTCTTTTCTAAGACCTCGCATGATCGTGAAAGGACATTTTTAGATTTCCACATAACGGTCAACCTTTTCGTTTACACGAAGGTCTCCTTCAAAGAATGTAACTTTGTGATTGGAGCCATCTATGCTGTTAATTAAATAATTAGCTGAAAGATATAAAATGTTGCTTGGTCCTTTATTTTGAATCATCCTGTGATGGTTCTGTGGATGGATAGCGGATTTGATTTTATTTATAAATATATATATTTGGTATCTGAAAGCCGTTTCAAAATTTATTTTGCCTGGTCCCTTTAGAACGCTGGAGAGAGTATCTGCATTATTTTAATTAACCTCTAAATTATAGCATAGGTTTAAGGTTCAGAAATACAGAAATATCATGCCTGTAAATATATATGTGTGTAAAATAAACAGGATTAAGCCATAGCAATTGGCCAAGTGTAGCATTTGACTCAAGCGCTGGATTCTGTACTTTTTGTCTACATAGAAATATTGAGATTACAATAGGCAAATTTAGAATCTGATGGATATATCTTCTCTGTCAACAATGCACTTTAGGGATGATTGCCCAGTATAAAAATATCACCATGTAAGTTGAAGCTCATGTGTGTTCATATTTATTTGATAAGCCATGCTATTACTGAAATACATGATGACATGACATGACATTTTGTGTGTGTGTGTGTGTGTGTGTGTGTGTGTGTGTGTGTGTGTGGTGTAAAAACCAAAAGATTTGGCATAACCTCATTCTTTTGTCTAAGAACTGGGGACAAGAAGAGCAGGGAAGGGTGGCAATTTACATTATTTAAAAGAAGAGTGACAATTTTCTACCCAGCACATTTATTTTCTATATACAAATATCTCCTCTACTGCATTCCAATGTTACGGAGCAACTTGAAATATACAGTATCTATTTTTAAAAACTGTCGAAAATAAATAGTTCAATTGATTAATGAAAGCACAGTCTGCAGACATGCTAGATTCCTATTTTTTTTAAAATGTCTTTTCTGAAATCTTTTTTGCGCTGATTAATCCAACTACGAAAACACCCCATGCTTTTTGTATCCTCTCTCCCCCTCCTTGCCCCCTTCATCCCTCAATAATTAAGATCTAACTTAACAAATTGCGAGTAAAAATTGTAGGTACAATGGAGGGGAAAATAACAGAATATGTAGTAATGCTTGGGATGAAAACTAAACTTCCCAGTGACTTTCAATCTCCAGGCTTTATTTCTAATATTTATTAATGAAGGAAAGTATAATGTCAACATATATTTTATTACAAATAGTAATTGCGTTATATGGACCCTTTTGAGGTCTTCCCCCCCCCCCTTGAAAAAAAAATGAGACAGTAAGAGGAAAACCTTTGCATTAATGCAGATTGTATATCTCATTTATTGCACAATATTGATTTATTTATTAATGTTAATTACCAGATTCCATCTTAATATGATTTAAAACAATAGTGACATTAAACACCCTGGCTCTAAGTAACCCTTTCCCCAAAGAGCGTGTCATGTTTATTCAATTTCTCTTTAAGTCTAAGAAATTTGAACGTTCCCAACCTTAATTTTTTCAAAGAAATTCTTGTGTTGCTTCAGGTAAAGTTTTTATTATTTGTAAGAAGTCGTGATTTATTATGATCAGAGCATCTCAATGCGCTCTGTAGCATTACTGAGAACCCTGTTTAAAATAAATACATAAATAAATTGAGCTACATATTGGGGCATGTAAGAAATTAATAATTTCCCCTAAAATCAAAGGGAGCGATTAGACAATTGGCAGACAGCGCCGTCAGCTCATTAAAAACAACCCGACGCTGAGAAAGCCAAGCAGCTAAGGATTAGGTGATTGTTTTAACTTTACCACTGGGCAAAATCCAGATCATTCCTCTGGGATAAGACTGCAATTGGGATATTTCTGGGACACTTCTTAAACTGTAAATAAAGTTTATGAAAGACCATTTGATGGGCATAAAATTCCTGATTAGATGCAACAGTCTAAAGTCTGAATCTGCATCAAGGAAAGGAGTATTTGGTTCCTTTAAGCGCGGTGGGTTGTCTGGGCTGTTGTTTAAAAAGAGGAAATTGCAAGGGAAAAAGCGAGGGAGGTAGCCCCAGTTCCCAGAGAAGGAGTATCATGAACTCCAGTCGGCTTGTGTCTCAGCTCAGGCATATCTTAGCAATGGCTCTGATCATGATCTTAATTTTTGGGGGGGAGGGGAATTTTTTTTTAAAATCCCCGTTCTCTGTGCTAAAGTCTTCGAGAGGATTATAGTTCAATGCAAAAGAGCAGGTATGTTTGCAAGCCTTTGCGAGCACAGAGAAATCTGCAAGACAAGTAAGATTGGGAAGGTAATATTGAAACTTTCCAGCCGCAGCACAGAAGCCTGTGAGACTGAAGCTGTAAAAGACAGTGGCTCTTAACCTGACAATGATGTTGTATTTGAACAGCTGCGATAAGCTTTTAAAAGGTCTGTCTCATTGCCACAGCGAGATTCGAAACAGGCTCATTGTTGCCAACAATGTAAAGTCTTCGGGAAAGGGAGAAACCTCACAGCCCCCAGAAAATGGGATAAAATTCAAATACAGGATTGGCGAAGTCGAGCACTTTAAACTAGGCTGGGCACAAAAGCTGCCTTTCAAAGCCCTTCTTTGCCCTTTTTTCTCTTCCTGCGCTGCTTCTTGAGGTTGTTATTGTTGTGGTGGTGGTTTTGTTTTTAATAGGGTTTTTTTTAAAAGATCTTCAGGCCCAAAATAAATAGAAGAATGAATCCAAAACAACAACAAAAAATAAAATAAAATTGACCAAGCAGTTCATTTTGCCTGCATGAAATTCTCTGATATCACCGGGTGCCAGGGATCCTGGACTTTTTCAATAACCCAAAATATAATCAGTTATTTCCAGATCAGATTTGTTCTCGCATCTTTTTTAAAGCAACAGATCTGGATGTAAATAGGGTTACGGAGGGAGAGAAAAACACTGAAATGGAAGGTATTAGAAAAGAACAGGGTAATTTGCCATGTGGTCAGTTACTGTTAACTCCTCTGCTGTTGTTTTTTTAATATTCAAGTTGCATTTGTCACTCTTCTCAAAAAGGAACTTGCTTGAATAATTGTAATAAAAATATGGGTATGTTTCTTTAATGAACAAAGCTGCACAAGAAGAAGTTATCTTTATGGTACTTTCACTTTCTAGGGCAAGTATTAGTATTAGTAGTAGTATTTGCACTAGCATAGAGAAAGAGAGAGGAAGAGCAATGTAAAATTTTAGGAATCCAGTGTCACTATAAAACTCAACTTATGACAAAAGTATAGCTTTTAATATTTGACGATTTGTGTTAAAACAAAATTTGACCTTCTTGGTTAGCAGGGAGGCAAAAAAAAATCAATAGTATAATTTTCAATAATTCATAACGCGAACGCCATTATGCTAAATCTTAACTATTAATCTTATCCTTTACAAAGTCTCGATTGATTTGTTAATAAAATATCTTCCCGTGTGTGGCAACACAGGGTATAACTCTTTAAAAAGCTTCAGAAGCAAGAAAATTACCAAGTAGCCCAAGAATGTAGATGAGAATTTTATTGATCGCCCTGATTCTTCTTAATATGTATTAATAAATTCCACAACCTTTTGTACCTTGCACTTGTCAGGAGCCAATGCTTTTACAAAATCCATAAAAGGAAAACATATTTTTCTTTGCATAATAACCAAATGACACCTTTGCATCTCGCACATGATCCAGCGCTCAGTTGCCTAAAACTTTGAAGGTGCTGTGTTTGTTTGTTTTTCAATTCTTCTTATTCTTCTTCTTCTTCTTCTTCTTCTTCTTCTTCTTTCTTTTTTTTAAAAAAGAAAAAGTAAAATTAGTGTCACTCTGAGGGGAAAAGTGGGGGAAAGGGGGTCTTTTAAGGGGCGGTTGTTCTCAGACCGAATTGCTTGCAAATAATTGTTTTGTGCTGAGCGTCCATGCGGTCAGAAGGAAGCACTTCTTTCCGTAGAAAATAAATACACCCCCACCTTTAGCATAGCACAAAGTCTGGGTGTTTGGCTTAATGCACATGACACTGGGGAGGGGGGGCTTCACTTCCCCCCCCCTTATGCCAGCAAAGATCTGTACCATGTGTTTCCCCCTGTCTGTCTGGACCAAGGGGCAGCGATCTGTCCGGGTTTTCGCAGAATTCGGACTCCATCTCGGTTGTAAGACTAATAAAAAACAAATACACTAAATAAAGCCCCTTGTTTTAAATCAGCGCAGTGCGCCAGGCAGCAGGGCTGGCTTTGCAAAAGGTTTGCTGGTCAAGCGCGCGAGGCAGTTTCCGGCAGGCGTCCTAGATGGCGCTGTTGACCACATTTGAGATGCAGCCCGGCCTGTCCCCAGGAGCACGTGACTCGCGGGGAGGTAGCGGCTCAAGGCCATTTTCAAATCTCATTGGCTTGGTTGTCATGTGGTTGTGCAGAGGCAGCCACAATTACACAGGGAATGTTTTCCTAGAGATGTCAGCCTACAAAGGACACAATCTCTCTTCTTCAAATTCCTCCCCAAAATGTCCTTTCCAAACAGCTCTCCTGCTGCTAACACTTTTCTAGTCGATTCGTTGATCAGTGCCTGTAGAAGTGACAGTTTTTATTCCAACAGCGCCAGCATGTATATGCCACCTAGCACAGAGATTGGAACTTATGGGATGCAAACCTGTGGACTTCTACCGTCTCTGGCTAAGAGAGAAGTTAATCACCAAAATATGGGTATGAATGTCCATCCGTATATACCTCAAGTAGATAGTTGGACAGATCCGAATCGATCTTGTCGAATAGAGCAACCTGTTACTCAGCAGGTTCCCACTTGTTCCTTTACTACCAACATTAAAGAAGAAAGCAATTGCTGCATGTATTCCGATAAGAGAACAAAACTCATTGCTTCAGACGTCCCTTCTTACCAGAGGCTGGTCTCTGAATCATGCCCCATTGAAAACCCCGAGGTTCCCGTCCCAGGATATTTTAGACTGAGCCAGACCTACGCCTCTGGGAAAACCCAAGAGTACAATAATAGTCCTGAAACGAGTTCAACTGTAATGTTACAGTTAAACCCTCGCGGCACTTCCAAACCGCAGCTATCTTCGCAACTTCAGATGGAAAAGAAAATGAATGAAAACCCCAGCAGCCAGGACAGCTCAGCGAAAGTCTCTCAAGTGGAGAGTCCAGAGCCCAAGCCCACTTTGCAAGAGGAAAGGAGTTGCTTAGCTGAAGGCTCTGTCTCCAGTCCAGAAGTACAGGAGAAAGAAAGCAAAGGTCGGTATTGTCCAAGTTTTCCATCCTAACCTGCTCTAACTCGAGCACGCCAGCCTCATAAACCCCAGTGTAAAATCCTAACAAGCATCCCGGCCATAACGTTTAATGAGAAGGAGCGATCGGGCTGCAGGTGCTGAGCCTCCTTTTGGGGTGGGGGTGAGGGGCTGCAGCTCCACAAAAGATTGCTGAGCTATATTTCTATATTCTTCCTAGCCAGGTATGCCTGGAGACCTGTGTGCATGCTAAGACTAGAGAGTGCTTTCTCTTGCCTAGACTGCAGCAGCCAAGCCCCCTGCAAAGGCAGATATGGAGGGGCTCAAATATTTTTCCTTTGTCAGATTTTGGTCAGTTAGTTGCAGTGGGGCTAGTTTTTCCCTGGCTTGCATTCAGAGTTAAATAAGATCAGAAAGTGGGGTGCGTGAGGGTGGGGAAAATGGGCTTGAAGGACTAGATAAAGTTTGGAGCGAATGGACAATGGAAAGAGGAGCCCGTTCCCTGACTGAGGGAGAGGGGAATATTTGGAAATGCTGTTTTAAGGAATCTTGGGGTTTGTCTCCAAAAAGTGCAGGCTGATTTGGAAATGGATGTGAAAGATCTAAAAGGGCTTAAGGTGATTTCATTTGCCTTATGAAAGTCCGCAAGAGCCTGCTTTTTGAACGGGATATGGTGGGGGAGCAAAAACGGGAAATTTCCTCTCCTAAAAATGAATGTTTACACCTTGAGGTCGGTTTTTAGTCCAATCTGCACCCACAATGAGAATCTCTGCTATTTATATTTAACCAGAAACGTCTGGTTTTGCCTGTGATCCATTTTTTAATGTTGGAAAAAATCAGAAAGGAAAAGGGGTGGATTTCTGTGTTCTAAGGCGTTCATTTCCAAATTCTCCCTTTTTCTGTTGTGTGGGGTGGGGAATGTGTCTCTCTGCTTCCATGTCTGTTTGTTTCATTGCTAGAAATGAAGTGATAAGAGATTCTAGGGTGTTAATACTTTTTCAATTGAGAGATTTTCTTAGCAACTGCCGTATAAGACTTGGGCTGGAAGCCCAGGGCCGTTAAAATGCTACCATTGGAGCTTAAATATTGTTGGAAATGTGAGATGCTAGTTGGAAACTTTAGTTTGAATGAAAGTGGGGGGGGCGAGAGAAAGAAAGAAGCGTGGTGGGGAACATTTCCAGTGGAGAATTCAATGCCTGATGTTATTTGTACCATTGAATCCCAGTCTGGTAACCATCCCCAGTCTAATCCAGTATGCTCCCCTCATTTCTGAAATCTTTAATTCTAGCATTTCCCATATCTGCCAGACACAAGATGTGAGGGTTCATGGCCAAGGGTAGAGTTTAACAGCCTGAGGTATTTTTTTCTTTTTTTTTATTTTCTTCTTCTTCTCCTTTGATTCTTGATAGAGGAAATCAAGTCTGATACTCCAACCAGCAATTGGTTAACTGCAAAGAGTGGCAGAAAGAAGAGGTGTCCTTATACTAAACATCAAACACTGGAATTAGAGAAAGAGTTCTTATTCAATATGTATCTCACTCGAGAGCGCCGCCTAGAGATCAGTAAGAGCGTAAACCTCACTGACAGACAGGTCAAGATTTGGTTTCAAAACCGCAGAATGAAGCTCAAGAAGATGAGCAGGGAGAACCGAATTCGAGAATTGACCGCTAATCTCACCTTCTCTTAAACCCTAACCAGGGGGGTTGCAGGAGGGAGACACGGGCACTGCCCCACCAGTTGCTAAATGCAGGAGAGACTTTCACACCCAGCCACACAGACACAGACACATACACACACACAAAACCCCGTCATTCTTCAAATTTATTTCTGATAGAATGTGACTTTTTCGTCATTCTTTTAGTGACTATGTATTACTATGACGAGTATATATATGGGAAAAAATAAAAGCCTAGCACGTGTAATTTATTATTTTTGTTTCCTCATCGTAATGCAGGGTAAAACTATGATTGAATATTCTCATTTGGTCTTAACTTATTGAGACTGTCGACCATCCAACCAATGTGACATTTTCTTCTTGTTTTTAAACTAACCAAACGGTATTTATGTGGGGGCTGTTCCACGGGCCATACCATTTGGAATACATCCAGTACTTTAAGAATAATAATAAAAAAATAAAACAAAAAAGATTAAAAAAACTTTTGGGAAAAAAAGCACATTACATTTGTAACTATCCTCTCCAGTGAACTTTAGAGATTGTCCTTCGTAAAAATGGACCCCTTCCTACGTGTAGAAACTTTTTCTTGTGGTGCATTATGTGGTAATCGTAGTGGTACTGAAGCAATATGTCCTTCTTGTGCATGTTTTATTCGCATGTAAAATGCAATAAACTCTCTAAAATACTGCGGTCCCATTGCCTTTCCTGGACACAGACTGCTTTGCTCTCCTCTTGTTTTATCAGCAGCTGGCCCTACTGATGGGGCTTCCTTTGAGTTTGATTTTTCTTCCCCACCCTAGCCTCCTCTCTCTTTTTCTTTACTTTTAATTTGGTGCCTGCGTGTGTATGTGCTTTATTTGACGGAGGGGGGGAGTTGGGGAAATGATGTCAACCTAATTCCTTTCTAATTGTGACTGTAAACCGGTGATTAATTGATCAAATGTTGTGCAGTCGTTCGCAGTCTTGAAACGTGAATGCAAAAAAAAAAAGGATAGTAAAATATTATGACCTAAACTGGACCCCTTCATCCAACTAACCCATAAACGGTAAGTGATAAAAAAAGAAAGAAAAAGATCTCTCTACTACAAGCTGTCAGCAATATGCGTGCCATTTTATTTGACATAAGCATGTGGATTTAAAAGGGTGGGGGGGCACAGTCATTTTATACCTGCAAAGAAATCGAGCTTGGTTTCTGGGCCTTATTTGGTTTTTTTTATAGCAATTCACCATTTATTTATTTATTTATTTAAAGGGTGTATATAATCTTACATAAATATATGGTGTATATAAATGGTATATATAATGATAAATATAGGCATATATATGTATGTATATATTATATGTGTGCGTACTATAATATCGTATGCGTGTTATATATCGTAGTCATATAGATGTATGTGTATAGATATATATGCACACACACAAATATACGTGTGTGTGTGTATGAATCTTAAAAGTCCTCCAGCTGTTAGCTCAGCAGCTTAAAGAGTATTGTGTGAAGGGTGCGATTTTTCTGCATGATCTGGCTACGCTTTATTTTCTGAGAAGATCTGCTCAGACTACAGTGTCTACGAAAGTAGCCCAGCCCATTCAAAGCCCGCTTTCTTTAGCCTGCCCTATTCCGCTTTGTTGGGAGGATGGTTTTAGCTCACGCAATTCGCTTTTAGTAGCATACATCCGGATAATGTAGCTCTTACCCCTTTCCGGGCGTAACTGCAAAAGCAAAATAAATAAAATAAATATTTGTCTCTTTACCAACAGCCACTTTTCTCTTGCCAGCGGAGGTAGGGGCGTCAAATCACTGCAAATGGCTTGCAAATGAACATGACTCCAATCTGAAGTCCAAATGCTCGAACATCCTGTCACCTTCAAACGGCTGATCCCCCCTTCTTTTGAAAAGCAGCCTTCGACCAGCAGCCATCTCCCCCCTCTAAGTCGTTGCTTTCCAAATCAGGAAATTACATGCCAGAGAAGGGCTCGCCTCAGGCCCCAAATGGGCTTGTCCTTACAACTGGGGGCTACGCATTTACTCGATTTGTCTCGACTTTTGATTTTAGTTCAATGTTTCCTGGTGCACAGACATGTCAACAATGAGTAAAGGGGACTTCTCTGTTATTTTGGGGCGGTTGTTGTTTTCACTGAAGATTGATCCTTAAGATTTTGGTGATGTAAAGAAACCGATTGTACTTACCGACCCAGTGTTTACACTGGTTTTAAAATATTCATCCTTTAAAAAAAGAGGGATCTTTTAAGGCACACAACGTAGATTTTGAGTGCAATTTTTAAAGGTTTAAATAAATAATAAAAAAAAAAAACGCAGGAGAGAAAATGTAACATGCAACTCTGTTTGAACCTAGAAGGGCAAAAACGTTGCTTATCTGCCTGGCTTGTCAGTCTCTGTGCATAATTAGTGCAGTGCTTTAACATGAAACAACGTGTGTGCGTCTAGAAGCTAAAGCAGACGCATGCAACTATATGGAAAGGGGTGAGAGGCAACATGCAAAAGCAATAAGAAAGCAATAAATCATGGAATAAAGAGGAATTTGACTCCTTTCCTTATAGTAGCCAGGGTGTAGGAAATGGGTTCCTTTCCTCTGTGGTGAAGAGGCTCTAATCTCAACGAGTGTTATTCGGAGGCAGAAACTAACTGTGTACATTTGCCCCAGATTCAAACCCATCCACCTTCACTCCCTGTGAAGAGAAAGGTACAGAAGAATGTGGGTAAATTACTTTGGTTTGAAATCCTGGAAGATTGTTGGTGAGAAGGAAGCAAGATCATTTCTAGGAAATCCCAGCGAGGCATTCCAAGGAAAAATATTTATCTTTCTTAACTGATCTCTGGGATGGGAGTGAGAATAACGCAGTAGATTTTATTTTGCCTAGCTTTGATACGAGTGGCTTAGAAGAATCTATGCGCTGGCGGGGAAAATAAGAAACCATTTGCTGTCTTTCCTGTACTCTCCCTTGTTGTCACAGAGCTGTCTTGTGTACATCTGCACTGGACGAGTTTTGTAAAGAAACTCGAGCGTACCCCCTCCCCCACAAACTGGTTGAATGCAACAAAAAATGTGCACCCTATTTTGACTCAGCCCAAAGTTTAACCAACACGGGGGCACGTGCTCTGCGCCACCTCAAGTATGCATGGGGGGGGGGGGACTGTGCTCTTCCATCAGTCCATTTTATTAGGGACACATTAATCTATAATCAAATACACCTAATAAAACTTTTATTGAAAGACATAAAATCATTACAGAGGTCTTCCACCTGTTTTAAAACAACACAATGGGCATCCCTCT
Organism: Sphenodon punctatus; assembly: GCA_003113815.1. Lineage (NCBI taxonomy): Eukaryota > Metazoa > Chordata > Lepidosauria > Sphenodontia > Sphenodontidae > Sphenodon > Sphenodon punctatus. The sequence goes on from QEPC01011684.1 coordinate 444,888, forward strand.
CTCTTCTTCTCTCTTTGGATTCCCCCCCCCCCTCCAGTCCCTTAAATAGAAACTAAAAGTGAAAACCAATGGTAGCCCCATGCTCTGAAATATAGCAGTTCCCACACAATGTGCTTTTACTGTAAGACTTTCCTGGTTTACGAGGAGTCGTTAGAAGCTCAGCACTGGGAGGGATTGTTTTTACAGGCAGAGAAGAACTCTCTCTCTCTCTCTCTCTCTCTCTCTCTCTCTCTCCCCTTTTCTCAGCAGGTTACTGGCAGGATCTGGCTTTCCACTCACTGCCAAGGCTACGGTTTCTCCGCTTGCCCCTATCTCTAGCTGAATGGCAGAAATCACTCAAAGGAGGTGAAGAAATAGTCCCCAGTCTGTGTCCTGTTTGTGCTGCTGGCTTGGGCCACGCCCGCTTTGGAGCCCAACTGTGCAGCAGGGGGAAACCTGGCTCCATCTTTCTCTCTCTTCGCCCGGCCTGGGCACTATACAGTTTGGGTTTTAATTGGGGCTCGCTCTTGATGATGATTTTTTGAATCACTGCAGCCCCCGCTCCCTTCCCAGCCCCCAGTTAAGCGGATTGATTTACTCCCAGTATTGGTAAATATGATCACGTGGGCGCCAGGACCAATGGTGAAGGGTTGCAGTCTGCAAAATAGTGGGATTGTTCTCGGTCGGGCTATCATCTCCAGTTAACAGTGTAACCTTTTCTATGAGTGCGCGGGGAAGCTCCCCAAAATGTCCTCCTCCACCAGCACCCTGAGTAACTACTATGTGGACTCTCTCATAGGCCATGAGAGCGAGGAGGTGTACGGGAGCCGCTTCGTCCAGGGAGGGGGTCACACTGCGACCTCCCGAGCCTCAGGTGTGGCCAAGGGCTCAGACTTTGCCTCCTGTAGCTTCGCTCCCAAATCCACCGTGTTCTCCACCTCGTGGCCCACGGTGCATCCTCAGCCGCCCGCGGCAATGACAGGGATCTACCACCCCTACCTGCCCCAGCCGCCCCACTTAGGCGCAGGCGAGAGCGGTCGCTACGTGCGCTCCTGGATCGAGCCCTTCCCGGGTTTCCCCTCCAACTCCTCCAGCAGCAGCAGCAGCCCCGGCGCCTCCACCGGGCGTCACTACGGGATAAAGCCCGAGACTGGAGCAGCCGCCGCCTCCTCGGGCTCCTCTGCCGCCTCCTCCACCACCTCCTCCTCCAGCTCCAAAAGGACTGAGTGCTCCTCGGCCCGGGAGTCCCAGGGGATCAGTGTGCCCGAGTACACGTGCAATGCCTTCCTGCCGCAGGAGCCCAGGGAGAAGGCTGCTGCTGCTGCTGCTGCTACTGCTCCCAGCGCCACCAAGGAGCCCAGCAACCCCAGCCCCCAGAGCACCGATTTGAAGGAGGAGAAGCAGCAGCAGCAACTTGACCCAAGTAAGTAAAAAAAAAGAAAGAAAGAAAAGAAAGAAATCCCCCCCCCCCCCTTGATTTATTGCCCGAACCTGTAGGCTCCAAATGTGCAAAACTGATAGTTTTACTAACCTATAAAAACGTCTAGACGCCAGCACCCATAAAAAGCCTCCCCATAACCGCCTCCCATCAAGACATCATCCCTCCAGTAAACAGATTGGGGCACTGGAGGCTTCTATGATAATACCTCCAAAATTGCAAAAGGGGGAGGGGGGAAACCTTCAAACCCTCTCCATCCTTCCTTAAATTAATTTAACGACCTTTCTCTCTCTCTCTCTCCCCCTCTGTATACCGCCCTTTTCCCAGATAACCCGGCAGCAAACTGGATCCACGCTCGTTCCACTAGGAAAAAGCGCTGCCCTTACACAAAATATCAGACTCTAGAACTTGAAAAGGAATTCCTCTTTAATATGTACCTAACCCGAGACCGCCGCTATGAAGTAGCCAGGATTTTAAACCTGACTGAGAGACAGGTCAAAATATGGTTTCAGAACAGAAGAATGAAAATGAAAAAGATGAACAAGGAGAAAAGCAACAAAGGAGACTAATGCCTGGACGTGGGGAATGCATTGGGGGAGGGAAGGGGAGTGTCTTCTCTTTCTTTTATTTCTTAATTAATTATTATTATTATTATTATTATTATTATTATTAATTATTCTAATTATTATTATTATTGGGCCACATGCATTCTTGTCCAGAACTTGAAATCTATCTGGGTTTTTTTGTTCTGTTTTGTTTTGTTTTGTTTTATACAGAAGTGTGGGGTGGATGGATATGGTCTTCTCTGTCAGGTATTTTTGGAGATCTGTTAACTGCTCGCCCAATGTGTTGTTATAAAGAAAGGGATATATATATAAAAAAGAAGTTGCTCCATTTCTCCCTTCTCTCCTCTCTGTTTGGGTCTGAAGTATTGTGAGTGCACGCTAGCTCTCGGGAACTTTCTCTTCCTGTTAAATGTTTGACATGTTTCTTAAAAGTGATGTAGTCTAGGGAGCCGCTTCGCCAAGTGGCGGAGGGCACACTGCTAATAATCAAATATATACTCCAGTCCAGTGGCTTAAATCAGCGGCAGTATAGTGCTGTCCAGTGTCCATGACTTCCTTCTTCAAGAAGCCATTTCTCCCAAGCTCTCTGCTTTCTAGTGCCGAATTTTGCCTATAGGTGAGGCAACCAGAGCCTTTGAGTTGTTGAGTTCGGTTCTGTTTCTCTTTCTCTCTCTCTCTAGCTCTCCTGCTCTGTTAGGAAGTTTTGTCCTACTACTACTGAAAGCAGCCGCCATAGGCCTAACCTTTCCTGATTCCTGGGATTGATTGCCCGCGTTCTGGCTCTTTGGTAAATGTTGTCCTGGCCATCCTCCTGTTTCTGACGCCGAGCCCCTTGTAATTGTTGTCAGTTATTGCATAATAAAGTCAAGTCTGACATGATGGAATGAAATCACCGTCAGGGCCTGGGGAATGTGTCTGTCTGTGTGCGAGTTCTCTTGCAAAGCGCAAACGGGCTGCGCTGAGCCAAACAACAACAAAAAACCCGTTTCCGCAAGGTCCAGCATTTCACCACCCCAGAAGCCATTCCTGTGGAGATCGGGACGCTCTCACTAAACAGGAGAAATTTCATTCCAGAATAGAAGAGATGTTGCAGGCGCGGGTCTTTCTAGAACTACGAGACGTCCTTGAGGGCCAAATGATTCGAGAGTTACTAAAACGGCTCCGGACGTGGAGCTGGAACAAGCTCCCTGGGAGGTAGCAATCCCTTACTCTGACGAGTAAATCAAAGGGATTATGGATAGGCCTACTCCATAGCTCCTCTTTCTTATACAAATTGTCTCTAAAAATTAAGACTATGCTGGGGGGGGGGGAGACTGTACCTCCAAAATACCCACCACCCCTTGTTTGAAAATGATCCATTATGGTGATGGCTTCATACCCCTCTGTCCTCTTTAAATGTAATACGTATGGAATCAAAATAAACCAGCCACTTTCTCTCTGTGTGTGTGTGTGTGTGTGTGTGTGTGTGTGTTACACAAAGGTCTAATCTGTCTCCTCTTTTAAAAGCCCCCATCAATTTATCCACCTAATTGAGATGAAGTTCATTGTAAAATAAGGATTGAATGAATGAAAAGCTTTGTTTAAAAGGGGTAGTCATTACAAATGGACGGTTCTGAAAAATTCGGGAGTAAACTGGATTATTTAAAATGAAGGCAAGAGTCATGGGACCCAGTTCTCAAACCCCTGACTCCAGAAGAGCCCCATTGAAGGCCATAAGCCTGTAATCTTCCAACCGTTCTGGAGTATGCGATTTGAAAATTACAGTGCGGGTGTCTGCTGTGTCTGTTTCTATCTCGTTTGTTTGTTTGGAGGGGTGTGTGTGATTTTTTTTAAAGCGAGTGCAAAGGCATCTAGTGATCCCGTCCTAGGAAAAGGTGTTGCATTGCTTCCCCCGCTCATTGTCAACCCTCTACCTATAATTCTTTTAAAGCAGGAAGAACCGTAGTATCATAAAACCATTGAGCTGGCTAGACGTCTGGACCTAATGACTTTACGATATGCTATGGAGCTTTGCTTTGAAACCATCTTATTTTGATGTGTGTGTTGGTCAGGGCGAAAAACAAAACAAAACAACAACAAAAATGTAGACAAAACTAGCTCTTCAAATCTGCTCTATAAATGTCAATATGTCCTCAGTGGACGGAAAGACACCCAGGTCAAAAACCGATCAGATGCAATTTTATTTGATGAAATATCTAGTTTTACAAGGGCGGCTCGGGGTCACAGATGCTAGCAGGAATATGCAGATCGACTTTGGAAAAGGCTGGGTATATTTAAAAAAAAAAAAAAATGTTGGATTTCCAAGTGATAATTTGTACACGCTAGTTTTTATTGCCCCGGGGTGAGGTTGTTATGGCTGGTCTCCACACAGGGAGGACACAACAAGGCGAGCGGCGAGGGGTCATTTGATTTTAACGTTCTTTCATTCAAAGCGAGGGAGAGTTAAACTTGCCCTCGATTGGACTGGGCGTAGGTGCCATTCATTTCCAAATGTCACTAGCAAAAGGAAGGCGTCTGGTAGGAGGCTATGTACAAGATCCACTTTTGCAAAGTAGGTCTGGGCGAACACAACGTTTTCTCCATCTAGCCGCCATTCTTTTATTTTATTTTTAAATAAATGAAACATGGAATCCACATCACACCAATCATTTAGAAGGTAATCATGGTGTATTTGGTCCTTTGCGTCCCTGTATTTCGCAGCTGCAAAATAATAATCTATCATAGTAATAAAAACGATTAACTTCCAAACAAGTTCAAGGCACCAGAATGATGAACCTGAGAACGCCAGGAACATCTCTAACATCGGGCGTGCAATAGGGACCGCATCTTGGAGAATGAGCAGGCGAGGGCCTCCGAAGGCCTGCCTTAGTCCCGGCTAGATTGCTGAACTGATTCGCGTGGTTAATAATAAAGGAGTCATTTGTATGGGGTTAATTACAGGATTTATTAATTATTATTATTTATTTTTTAAAAAAATAAGGACCCTATATACGTGCTACCAAAAAAAGAGAGAGGTGGGATTGTAAGCTCGGAATGAAATGTTTCCCTTAATTAAAAGACACCGAACAAACAATAGATATTAATCCAGTCTTATTTCTGGACGGAAGTTTCTTTGATTTTACAAGTCTGGTTTAGTTAACTTTGGTTGTCTATAGTGAAAGAGCAACGCCATTCCTTATATAATTCTAGAAAATGGGATTTAAAGCAAGAAAACTACTTTAAAATGACTACAGTCATCTGACTGCCGAGCAAGGTTCCATTTGACCACTAGAGAGCGCTGTTGCTCCATTTGATGATGCCTGAGATGCTAACGCTGTATACTGAGCAGGGTTTTTATGTGTTTATTGAAATATATACAGCCCTATTTTTAAAACACGAATTTCATGTTTGTAAGGAAAAGTAAACCAGTGTGGCCATCCTTCATTAGGATCTAAATCGTTAGATTTTAAAAACGTGCACATTCCGCTCTTTGGAGGGAGGCCCGTGAACATTAATCGGCGCATACCACATTTTTTAATTCTATCAGAAGCAGAGGTGTGTAAAATAATAATCTGTTTCGAGTCATTATTTTATATTTATAATTTTATAATGGCAATACATTTGACCAAATCTTTCATTTAAATGTTCTACACTATAAAGAAAACGAGGGTTAAGGTGTGAGGGATAAAATATTTTAAAAATAAAATAAAATTGGCCCATTGTCCAGAAACGGTCACTGAAGACACTGATTTTTTTTTAAATGAAACCAGAAAAATAACTGAAGCATTGCATTAATTTTAAGCAGAGGTTTTGCCCATTATTTCGATTAATTTCCAGACCTAGGACTTGCGATTCTCAAAATATAGGGAAGGTAAGAAGGAGGTCAGAAGCTGGAATTGGAAGATCGCTTTATTGCAAAAACTGTCCTTATTGTGATTGTGTTTTATCAAACGAAAGAGACGGGGGTTAGTAAAGTCAGACTGTTCTGCGGCGTTAACGTTCATCTTGTATTTGATTTTGCCGCTGAACCATCATAAAGTCACAATGTGGGTGAGCTTTAAAAAAAATAAAACCTAAAGCTTTAAAAGTAAATAAAACACAGAGATTTTTCAGAAACAGTCTTGGATTGCACCGAGAAGCACATTAAGTATGAAATGATGGACATGGGCTTTACACGCAGACTTTAGGGGTATGTGAACTGCACTCTACAAAGTAAAATAAGTTCTGTCAAGAGTGCTGCGCATTTCCATTTTAAGAAACAAATCTGCTCTTCATGTAAATCCTAATTAGGTTCGTTAACAGGGTTATTCTAAATAACTGGGATCTGGATTTCTCTCGGACTGTTCCTCTCATCTGGCCTATGTATCCCNACAAATATACCATTCTCTGAGGTCCCAGAACACTTTGCATACACTAAGCACAACATAGATAGCTGGAGTAAGGCCTAACTAGTGACAACAATCTCCCCACTAACACCCACGTAGCGTGTGGAGCAACCGAGATGGAAAACACGTTCTCCTCAACGACAGTGTGTGGTTTTATTTTTATTACATTCGTATTTCTTCTTTTCCCTTGAAAGATGCCGTACGCGGACCGTCTTCAGTCCGAGAGTCCTTCACTCACATATTCTCCTAGCTGAGATGCACAGAGAGCTCCTTCACCTGGTGGAATCCACAGAGTAAATCTTTATAGCAAGGGAGATCGGGGTTGGTTACCTGGACAAACAGGGGGGAAGAGAGAGAAAATATTGGAGGTAAAAATCGAAAGAAAGAAAGAAAGAAAGAAAGAAAGAAAGCGCATGAGAGAGAGAGTTTGTAATCGGAAAGGATTTTGGTGTCTCTTTTATGTAACCACATGTGTTTATTCCCGCTCACACCAAGATGTCACACATGGGTCTGGTTGGGCCGATAGAATATTTAACCTATTTTATTTATTCTTTTCCTAGACCAGTGCGATGAGGACAGATTGAGTTTAATCCCAGGATCCCAATTGTCAGATTGAAAATCCCTGCCCATAGTATGAGCAGGGAGGCCTGGATTCCGCACTCCAGACGTTCGGGCCACCATTCCTTATTGGGGGCTAGAAGCAGCCTGGCCACATGAAGCCCAACCCAGCTTCCACCAGTCCCCTGGATTTATTTTTTCATGCAGCTTTAAACTGGGCAAAAACTATCAATGGAGCAGGGCAGTGGGGCACTTGGAAGGAACATTAGTCAGAGCACAGTGTGTTGTGTCCCCCAAATCTGCTGCTACTGGGTTTCCCTCCCTCCCTTGGCCTCTGAGCACATTCCTCTCTTACTTAGCGATACTCCCCCACCCCTGCATTCTTCCTGCTCGCGGTAATGACGCGCACCCACTAAGGGTGAAATGATGGAAAGTATATTCATAGGCATGATTTCCATTAAGTATCAATTAACCTAGGAGTGGAAGCCAGCCGTGCACTGCGGCAAGGGTAAATGTGCATCTCATTTTCAAGCGGCCTGCTCACCCAGGAGCCAGCCTGGTCCACGGGGAATTTTCCTTGGCACCAGTCTCCAAAATCGTGGCCGCCAACCATAAACGACTTACTCCGGAGTAGTTGAATTGAAGTCTGCAGCGGGGCTACTCCGGAGTAAGTGGTTAGTGGCGCTCTGCCTATATTATCCCCTTTGATGTGACATAGGGAGAAAATCCCCATGCTCCTCCCCCACGCCTCTTCCCAGACCCCTTCGCTTCTCCACCTCCCATCCGGTTTATTACCCACGCCTGCCCTTTGGCGATACCATTGGATTTGGCAGCAGAGTCGTCCTTGGCAGGGCGTGCGGAGGTGGCTGAGCTGAGGCTCGCCAATCAGCCCGCAGATCCATCCGCACCGCTGCACTCCCTTATCTGGCGGGGATCGGGGCTTTGCGGGGGGGCGGGTGGAGTGGAGGGTTCTGGTTTCTTTGCTGGGGATCGGTGGCTGCTGCCGCCGAGAGCGCAGCCAAGTCCCCCCACCCCCACCCCAGCGGGGCAGCGCAGCGCTGCGGGCGCCGGGAGTGTGTGTGCCTAATAGGAAATAGTAAAAGCAGTGAGGCAGGTCACTTGGGGAGCGATTATATTGCAGCCCTGGTCACCGCACACCCAGAGCGAGCGAGCAGCGAGCGAGCAGCAGCGGCAGCCTCCCAGCCGCCCAGACCCGGGAGCAGCCGGGGTCCCCACATCTCCTGCCCCGCCGGCCGGCTGCAGCCCCTCCTCGCCCGTCGATGAGCTCCTACTTTGTCAACCCGCTCTACTCCAAGTACAAGGCGGCGGCGGCGGCAGCGGCGGCGGCGGTAGGGGAGGCCCTGGGCCCCGCCGCCTACTACGACTGCCCCTTTGCGCCCGATGCTAGCGGCCGCCACGCTGCCGCCGCCGCCGCCACCGCCGCCCTGCTCTACGGGAACAGCGCGGCCGCTGCAGCCGCCGCCGCCGCCGCGGCCGTGGGATTCCAGCCCCCGGGGCCCGGAGCGGGGGGAGGCGACGGCGGGGGACACGGACAGGACTATTTCCACCTGGCCGGGGGGAGCCCCGCTACTACTGCCTCCTACCAGCAGCCTCCTCCGCCCCCTCCTCCTCCTCCTCCGGCCCCCTGCAGCGGGATTACCTGTCACGGGGAGCCCACTAAGTTTTACGGATACGATAACTTACAGAGACAGCAGATTTTTACGACACAGCAAGAGGCCGAGCTGGTACAATATCCTGACTGTAAATCGTCCAGTGCTAATATTGGCGAGGAACCAGACCACTTAAATCAGAGCGTCTCTCCTGCTCAAATGTTTCCCTGGATGAGACCACAAGGTTGGATGCAGTCAAAATTCGCTTCCCTCCCACGTCTGCGCGCTAAACCCGCTGCCTCCTGCTCTGCCTGGCTCGCTCTCCCTTGCTCTCTCGCCTTCTCTAGCTCCGCTTGTCCTTTCACCGCTATGGGGGAGTGCGGCGGAGGGGGTGGGTGGGTTAGTAGAATAAAAGTAACCTAGAGAAGAAAAAAGTGTGGGGATATGTGTAGTATTCTACACATATATTCTATATTCTATATATTAGAATACTAGTAGAGATGTAGTATCTATAGAATATCTATATACCACATATACGTGTGGTATATGTATTCTACGTATGTATTGTATATCTGTAGCATAGATGTAGCATCTACATAGTATCCATATAGTACATAGGCATGAAATATATGTATACAACATCTGTACTGAATAGATATAGTGTCTCTCTGTGTCTGTAGATTCTCTCTCTCTCTCTCTCTCTCTCTCTCTCGATAGAGAGATAGAGAGATATCTCCACACAACCACAGTCGAGAGAGAGAGTGTGTATACTCTCTCTCTCTCTCGTGGGTGTGTGGATATATATATCCACACGAGAGAGAGAGAGAGAGAGAGAG
>QEPC01011684.1:454335-482873 GCA_003113815.1 Sphenodon punctatus
CCAACTATCATGGGCTATAGGTGTATTATATGTAGTAAACCCTAAACAATGTGTAGTATGAGTGTGTATGGACACATTTATAGATATTGACATAGACTGTGATCCTCGCAGACATTATATATAATATGTATATATTATATGCAGTGTGTGTGTATACCTACCTACCTACCTATTGCATAGCACTATATAACCTTCAGCTAGTGAGACCTAGTCCTCACCACAACAGGCATAAAATCACACGAGTGCAGTGGCACTAGACAACAAATTCTTTGATTAAGTCTAAATACTGTGTGGGCTTCTAGAAAAAAGTAAGCCCAGGTATCAGAAAATAGAGCAATTCAAGGTATAAGTGTGATCGATACTAGCGATGATAATAATTGATAAAATAATAAATCAGATGCTGTTTGATATGATAGGATTATACGGATATTTTCTCAGGACATGACTGTCGCTATTTATTTGTTCTGCAGGCACACCTACATCTATGTGACACACACGCACACGCGCGCGCGCACACACACACACACACGCACGCACCATGGCTGTATATGTGCCCCTACCTAGTGCTGTGCACCTATCGCTATCTCCGTATTCACTGCAGCTGTCCCCCCGCCCCCCAAGCAGCGGGCTTTTGATTTTGAAAACCTGGTGTGTTTGTGTTTTAATCAGCAGCTCCCGGTAGGAGGAGAGGGAGACAAACCTACAGCCGCTTCCAGACTTTAGAGCTGGAGAAGGAGTTCCTTTTTAACCCTTATCTGACCAGGAAGCGGCGGATCGAGGTCTCGCACGCACTAGGACTCAGCGAGAGGCAGGTAAAAATCTGGTTTCAGAACAGGAGGATGAAATGGAAAAAAGAGAACAACAAGGACAAATTTCCAACGGCCAAACAGGAAGCGAAGGAAGGGGAAGCCAAAAAGGAAGCCCAGGACCTGGAAGAAGATGGGGCGGAAGGCCAGACCAATTAAATTTGTGTGTTTAATAAACCTTTGTGAAAGACAATGAGAACTAACCATCAATAGATGGTGGAAAACACGGCCCGATTCCTGCCTTGCAAAGGCCCTACCTGTGTGCCAAGCCTGTATGTGTGTGTGTGTGTGTGAGAGAGAGAGAGAGAGAGAGAGAGAGAGAGAGAGAGTGGTATCTATCATCGCAATCCCTACAATAAAGGGGGGGGGCTGCTCCTCTTCACGCCGAACCGGATGCAAAATGTGCAGCAAGACTTTTTGGACTTGTTCTTGTTCAATGCCGGTGATTGCTCTCCCTGTCACGGGTTTCCCGATTGATGATCAATGCAAAACCTAACCAATGCCTTAGTAATCAAAACTAGTGCACTTGTACTCTTGGAAACTTCTTTATCTTCTCCTGAGTAAATCTATTTTCTTTTATTTTTTAAAAATTATCTTAGTGAGCTACTTACATCTATTGCGGATAACTGATTAAAATAAAGGGAATGGAATATTCCTTGGTTTCCTTCTCTGCCTTGGGGAATGCAGCCCCTTATGCAGCTCCATGTTTGCACTAGTCCCTTTTTCCCCATCATTCCCACTGTCCAGGCTAGATCTACTTACTTCGGAATAGCTCACATGGCTTCACTGAAGCTACTCCAGAGTATGTGGTTGGTGGATCGTGGCCTAGCAAAACATAGATTGGTTGTCTGGGGAATGTGTTTTTTAAGCCCAGGGTTGGGCATCTGCTGCTTGTGGTGCTGGAATGAGGATGAAGGTTTCCCAAAATGGGCTGGATCTTTGTCTTATTGGTGGCAATGGAAATTTGCTATTAGTTTGCAATTAGTCGTGTTGAAGTACACCTTGATTCTTTTGCTGTGGTAGTTGCGAATTAATTCACCTTAGGCAACTAAACCGTCTGATACAGAAACATGAGATGCCAATGAGCCGCTTTGTAAGGCCTGAGCCTTTTTGCATCAAACCTTTGAGCTGTGGGTGCGGAGGGGACGCAGGATCAGACCCTGTGTGATACAGACATGTTCAGTCAAATGGAGATCTCTTCTGGATTGCCAAAATCATGTGTTTTGAAATACCCATAGTATATAGTATACCCATTATGACAGCGGCACAATAAGATTTCTTATTATTTAGTTAGAAGGACAATCAAGTTTTTATCTGTATGTATTTTGAATATAATATAATATAATTAATATAATATGATATAATATACATTCCCTCGTGTGTGTGTGGATAGACCTGTAAATAGACTGAAAACATATATGCACACACACACCCATGCGCGCGGGCGCAGATATATATACATTATATATATTTCACTCCTAGATTAAAACTGAAGTTCATTCAAGAACTCACTGATTCAAACATATAAAAACATCAAAGATTTCAGTGTTGATTTAGATTGAAGATGTTACAAACTGAACATAAGACGTCTCTTAACCTATATATTTATTATATTTATTATTATATTTATTATTATTATTATTATTAATTTATTATTTCTTCTTCATCATTATTATTATTATTTAAAATATACAACCAACTATTGTCCCATCTTCCCCCCTAACCCCACCCCACCCCCAATTAATACATATCCTCAGTCCTATTCCCAGCACTAACTTCCACTGGCTCGCATGAAGAAAGCTTACGGTGGTGGGTAGGCTGTGTAAAAGATTAGCGTTAACTAATTGCAGATCGATACAAGCACGTACAAAAACAACGCAGTTGGTTTTTTCCTTTGGCTAAGCTATAGACATACTTCTCAGTTCTTTTTAAATATTATTTAAGTAAATCATAAACTGGAAATAGAGAAATTAAAAAAACTATATAGGGGATTTAGGAATATATAAATTAGGTGATAGAAAACTTCAACGCAATAAGACTGCTGGGTCTACAAAAATCCTGTTGTTGCTTTTTCACACATTTGCAGCAGCTGGGAAGAGAGCCGACTAAATGCCTTAGTGTAACCCTTTAAAATTATTTGTTTTGATGGCACCACTCCGGAGTAGAGTGGCTAGTGGCTTTTGTCCCTCTTTCAGGAGGACCAAGTGCGAAGAGTCCTGTTCAGACTAGCGGGACAGCCTTCCGGCTTTCCCATTCCAATTGGGACTTTGCTCCGAATCTTTCTCCCTCCCACCCCCACCCTATGAATCACACACAGTTCGTGCAAAGAAACCACAGGAATTCGCTGCGTGCTGGGGGAAATGCCTGCCCACTCTGAAACGGCCTGGTCCATAAACAAAGGAGCTCGGTTTTGCTGTAGGCGGGCAGTGCACCCACCTTAGTACAGTGACAGCCCGGCCAGGGAGGGAGGGACAGGATTGTGGACGGTCTGACGCCGCACTGCGGTCTATGGTCCTGAGTCACATATCTCGGATTCCGGAGTAGTCCCTCCCGGAAGGCTTAAATGGGAGGGATTACTCCGGAGTCAGCAGTTTGTGGGTCGTGGCCTATTTTCTGGGATGGTGCATTCAGTAGAATGGTGCAGGGTCAGGCTACGAGGACGAGTTAAACTAACCAAGCAAAATTCTACTCTAAATGGCCTTGGCGAAAACACGGAGTAAATCCGTTAACTCGATGGCGTTTTCCGGGGTTTACACTTGCGTGGCTCTGGGTAGAATCTGGCCGGGATTCAAGATAGTGGGATTGTATACAGTTCTTCCGGAGTTAATTTATTGTATCCCGATCCCTGTGTATGTGCACTTCAGGAGTCACCTCAGCTAAAGAAAATCAATGTTGGGAAAAGCAGGGCGTGAGCAAAGGTTTTTATTTTCCATCCTATTTTACAAGCAAAAAAACCCCTGTCGTAATTGGTTAGCGATTGGAAACGTCTGGGGTCTGCAGCAAATATTTTGCTGCAAGAATTTGCATAAATGCGCCAGATCCCCTAGCGTCCAACTCTGCAGCGGGTTTAGCTGGTGCAAAAAGCAAACCTGAGCTCTAAACGAGAATCCCAGTGGAATCGCAAAGACTGTCCAGCTCCTACAGTCGCTGCAGCAAAAGCCCAAAGATTCTGCCTGGCTTTCTCGTTTGGCCGCGGACTTTCTAAGCGAGTCCAGCTGCTGCAGGGAAGGCCATTTTGAAAGGCCTCTGCTCTCTCAGCTAACATAAAACTGTCTAGCTACTGGAACAAAATCAAGAGGCTGCTGTTGATTTCAATCCAAGGTTTTTCTTCAGTTTTTGGCAGAACCCTGTTGATAGCAAGCATGCAGTGTGGACATTAACTTCGGAACAACCTGATGGTGCCAAAGCAAAGAGAGGGAAAATATAAATGTGGAAGGAAAATGCAGAATTGTGACACTGAGCTTTGCCGGCCTATTTTCCCTACAGACTGGTAGAAATTAACCCACACAGAATGGGAACCTCTATTCAACAGTTTCTAAAAATCCTAACTACTGGCCTTGCCCCCACTTTTATTCCCCAGTAGATCCAGGCTATTTGTTGTGCAGTTTTCAAGCAGTTTGTGTGTGTGTGTGTGTGTGTGCGTGCGCGCGCGCTAATGATGAAGCCAGGGCACTCGTTTGTGCGGGGTCATTCTGCTGGAAAGCTGGCCTTTAGGAGATGACAGTCCACCGCGTGGTACTTTAGCTGTGCGAAGTTTGGGGCCTTTGGACCAGAGGGACAGGCATCTTCTGCGAAAGGCTGGGTGCCTCAACAGTTATTTAAAACAAAAACAAGCCTGACACCCCCAGCCCACCCCACCCCCGGCCTCCAGCCTTTTTTAAAATTACACTTTGGATTTTGCACAGGGCTCTGCAAATTAATTGTAAATGGCCAGGATCTGAATGCGACAGGGGATACATCGAACTACTGCCTCCGGGCACGACTAGAGGCCCCGAGAACCCCATGTTACTAGCGTCCTTGCCCCTAGCGTGTCATGCGGCCCATCGCAAGGCCAGCAGCAAGGTCTAGCTGGTTGCCCTGTGTGCAGCGTTCTATAGGCGGGACGGGAGGGGGGACAGAGCTCGGCACTTTCCCTAAAATTAAAAAAAGGAGCGAGGAAGGAACATCCAAGAATGGCAGGCGGTTTGTGTTTAACTCGGAGCGCTGCAAGAACTCCAAGTATTTCCTGAGTGGGGGAGGGGGATAAACTTTATTCACAAGGGTGGGTTTCTTTCCCCCCATCCCTCCAATTCCAAAAGGAACAAATAAGCTTGCATGAAACTGGGAGAAAAGGGCAACGATTTATAGATAAACTGAGTAAAAATGAATCACCCCACTCCAAGCTACCCGCGGGCGTTCAACAATGGAGTAAGTTGTCTCAGGTTTTCAGGTCGCTGGGGAGCAGTGACAGGCGCTAAAGCGAACCCCTTTCGGGAGAAGGAAAGGGTAGCCAGACAGACAGAGAGGGTAGGTAGCCCTTAATATGCCGCGATCCACCAACTACTTACTCCAGAGTAGTCCCATAGAACCCTACCCGGGAGTAAATGAGTGGCTGGCGGATCACAGCCCTAATATATTAGGCCATGGAAGCTTCGAAGACGAAAAAAAAATTGGGGGGGGGGGGGATCGGTAAGATAAAGCAAGAGAGGGAGAGAGATCAGGAAAAAGAAACATGGCGCTTGCAAGCAGCAAGCAGTACGTGCAAAAAAAAAAAAAAAATCCGCAAGGAATTGCAGTAAATTCCTTTTTTGTTTGAAGAAAATTTACAACTTGGTAATAGCCCCTTTTTTATGGCCTGCTTGGGCACGTCATTGGCTGGGGCTGGTCATGTGCAGGCAATGATGGCTTTCATGGCCTTTTTTTCCCTTGATTTCCCTGGCGGATTTTCCCCCTGCATTCTGCCTTCCCAGAGCCTCAGCCCCTCTTTTCTAACCTTTGTCTCCGGTGAGGTGTATTGCACGGTCGCGGGGATAGTTGGGTACCCATCCGCCTGAGTCTGGGGCTCTGAGAAGTCAGCTCCGGGACCTGCTATCTTAGTCATTCCCAGCTGAGCCGCCGCAGGTACGGTCCTCTCTGCTCTGCCCGGGGCTCCCCGCCCCCCTACCTGCTAACTCCACTGTCCGCCGCAGCCGTTTGCCCCTCGGATTCCTACCAAGTCCGCTAATGGATTACAGCCACGCTCCTCGCCTCCTCTCCCTTCCACCAGAGCAGCGAGCGGGTAAGGACTGCATTTTATTTTTCGCTTTATGACAAAGCTCCCCCTCCCTTCCCTCCAATCTAAACACCACGGTACGATCGAGGAAGTCATAAAAGAAAGCGCTTTGGCTGGCCGAGTGGCATCAACGCAGTTTCTAAGTGGCTCCGGGCATCTGTCTGCGAGCTACTTTCTTACCCCATTAGGTTATTTCCAAATTCTTTGCGCTGGGGTTATGTTCATCCTGGGTTAAGGTTTGCGCCCCCTCCCCTCCCGCCCCCCCTAAGAAAAATCATCAGCATATTCTAATCAAAAAGGGTGTAGACGTTTGCTAGAAGCCGGGGTCCACAAACCACTTACTCCGAAGTAGACCAACTGAAGTCTGTACTCCGGAGTAAGTGGTTTGCCGATCGAGGCTAAACCACCGAGACAAGTGGGTGTTTTGGGGAGGGGGGTAGTGTAATGATCTGTTTTGCACTGCTGGAAGGCTTTTGACAGCTTTAATAATGGTGCAATGATTTTGTGGTTGGTTCCAGTTTCTAGAATTGCACTGGCATAGCTTTAAAAGATCAAGAGGTGTTTCCGTCACTCCGCTTTAGCCCATTAACAGTTTGCAAAATGGTTTTTAAAATAAATAAATAAAAATGGTACCCCCACACAAACATTGCCAGGGTTGAGTCTTGCAGAATCTCAGTTATTTGCAATTTATGCTCTTAGCCAATCAGAAATGACTTTGCCCAGGATCCACTTAATAACATCAATTCTACAGAGTTTTCATTCTAACACACCATCAAAGATGTACAGTCTCCCTCCTTTTTTCTACTTTGCATTATTCATTGCAAGGCGCAGAAGGCGAGGTTTTTTGTTTGTTTGTTTGTTTGCAATTATAAGAATACAAATATTGTGTCTAAGACTCATCATACTGTGAAGGAGTTTTGCATTTTCTATATAGTGTGTCTAATTTTACAAGGACGTCTAGCATGAGTTTGTGTCTGCTTTCTATGGTCTGATTTTTATTTGTTGTTATGATGTTACAACTGGACGTTATAATTTATAATTAAAAAATATTCAGTATACACACGAATATACACATACTCTAATATTCCCTACAGTTGTTAACGTTTAATGTACATATTCCACCGCTTTAAAATTACAAAATTATAGGAGACACTGGTAGCCTCCCCCCCTTATAAATTACTGCTCACGCTATTGTGAAATAGAGGTATGTGGAGAAAATATGGCAATGTCTCCGCTGTGTATTTGCAACATGTATAGAATATATATTATACAGCTAATTTTGCATAGAAATAGTATTAATGGCCAAACGGTTAATGCTAAAAACTTGGAAAGTTGTTTGAAATACCTACAGATACCCTAAGTATCGAATCTGTACATGGAGCATTTTGCAATTTAGTTTTACCAGTATTAAAGTCTTGCATCGAAAAATGTGACGCACCTTAATATGCTATTCGGAGTTGAGTGGAATAACAGAGAAGGGCTGTGCTGAATCCATGCTCCATATCTTGATTTTGCAGGAGAAAACAGAGTTAACCTATTTTCCTCCTTTGTGCCAAGTTCCAGGAGGTCTCTTATTCAATAATCTGGCTCTAAAAGGGAACACCTCTGATCTTTCTGGAGGTTTGCGTGATATTCAGCTTCAGCGCCAATTTCACATTTGCTTTTAAAACGACAGGTAGTTTAGCAAAGCAGCTTCTGACAAAGCAGCAATTGAAATTGTTCTTTGCTGAAATACCTTACCTTATACGCTCCTTCATGGCGGAAGGAGCCATGAAGGCGGAAACACCCTTTTGGTGTGAAGTTGCTAAAAGAGAGACGCTAGACATGTTTCTTTCTAACCTTGTGGAAAGTGTTTTTAAAAAAATCTTCTCTTTAAAATGCTTCCAAATTTTTAACAGCCTAGAGGAAAAGTTGCAAAGGAAATACAGTGTCATTACAATTGCTTTGGTCTTTTGTGTCTTTCCCTGATAACAATTGGCACGGAACACTCTCTCTCTCTCTCTCTCTCTAACATTTTAGAGACCGCATTGCGTGGGTGTTTCTGTGCGTGTTTGTGCTCATAGTTTGCCCTTTTTCGCTTTAGGATTTATTTACCAGTGCCTGAGAACCAAATGATTAATTTTAGGTTTTCCAAGGAAATAGACGAGTCACAAAGCATATTTCAATGAGGCAGGCGCTGAAAAAAATCTAACTAAGGAAATGGCAAGCAGAATCCACTAGCAAGACCCAACCCTCATAAACATTTTAAAAAAAATAATAGTAACAGGTCCCAGTTAACTTTGGAAAGCAAAATCCTTCTCGAGGAGAAACATCCATGTCTATGCTCTTGAAAATGCTTTGTGCCCTATACGAAAAAGAGTGGCTCGCTATGGACACCTAGCAGAGTGGTTGGGGGTAGGGGTGGATTTGTTTGTTTGTTTGTTTGTCCCTTGAACTTAAGGATTCAAGGAGCTGTTTATTTTCTAAGCATGTTTTCTCCAAGAAATATATTTCTCCCGGACTGCTTTAAGAGCTTCTGGAGCAGAAAAAAAGACGAACAAAGACAGTATTTCACCCCTTGCCTGGCAGGCAGCTGTTAAAGGTATTTACTGCTCTACTGCAGTGCGACACTGAATGCTGCTGGCAGCAGCGGAGGGGGGGGGGGCAGGAAGCTAGAGGAAAAGATGGGGGCATTATAAAGGTTTCATTTGGTCAGCTGGAGAGAGGCTGCAATAGAGAAACTCCAGTGTAGAAAGCTCGGGTGCCTGAAGATGCGCTGAGGTCTCAGTAGACCTAGTCTCCGATCTAACAGGCTAAAACTAGCCGTCCAGATTAACGCACAGGAGCGCAGGGACTTGGGTTGCCAACTTCTGGAAGCTCCCAGGGGAGAGAATCGTTTCAAGTACTTGCAGAAGTGGAAGGGGGAGAAGGAGGATACTGGCAGGCTTCCCTCCGAAAGAAAAACGTTCCCCGGTTTGTTTCTGGGTGTGAAATCTTAGCCCTGGCTCGGTCTAGATTATTGCTGCCGCGTTCTCACTGTGCCCGCAGCCCTTGCACGGAAGAAGGGGGTTTGAGGATTGCATCCGGCGTGTGAAACGTATAGACGGACAGACAGACCGCTCCCCAAGGATTCCTAGCTGTAAAGTTTGCTCTTTTTAAAAGAATAAAAAAATAATAATAATAAAATAAATTTTAGGAGGGGAAATAATTTTTTTTAAAATAACCTAATGGAGTTGACTAAGGGTGAAGGCGGGGAATAATCTCCTTTGAATCTCTGTAGGATTTCAGTTCTTTCAAACAGCCAAAGGAGAGTAATCTTTAAAAGAAGGTGTGTAACGCAAGAGTATTTATTGCTTGCTGTGGAGCTGAGTCACACAAGTTTATTTTCAACAGCTGCGATCTTACTCCGGGGCCAATACCAGTCACTAGTTATTTTTAGGTTTGGTTGGTGGGTTTGGGGGTGTGTGGTTTTTCTTTTTCATTTTATTTGTTTTTATTTGTCATCATTGTTATATTATTATTTCTATCCCACTTCCCCTGCTCACTTTAGTATGCTGTTAGGGCAGACTCTACCTCTCTGCTCACTTTGAGTAGCAGCATCCTTTGGTAGCGCCGCTGCACTCACTGGGGTGTCGAGATGACAGACTCTGGCTCGGAGGACACGACTGTTTGGGAAACACTTCCTGAGAGGCATCTGGGAGGCATATATATTCCACCTTCGGGATTTGCTCTTTCTAAGATGTGGCGCATGTGCGTTCAAGCATCGGCAAAGCCAGCCGCTGCGCTAGGCAAAGCTACTTACCTGAGTCAAGGCTTCATGCTGGCGCCTTCGTTTCAACACAGCCCATGGTTAGGGCCAAAGGGCTGATCGTCAAGTACTTAATATTAGGCAGGCACCTAATGTTTTTGGTTGGGGTGTGTAAGTGCAGCAGGATCTGTGCATTAGCTGACTAAACTTGATCTGGATGACATCGAAATGGGGCGATTTCCAGAAAAGAATCCCCGTTCTACTCAGTGCCCCGCCCCTCAAAATCCAAGCTATACTTGTAACAGGTCACTGAAGCTGGGAGGCCTCTCTCCCCTTGGTGTGAAAAAGCACTGTGCTGTCTTGCCACTCGACCAGTAGAAGGCGCTGTAGGACAAGCCTCAGTGTCTGCGTTTTAAGAATTACCCTCCGCTGAGCCAGAGAGACTGTTGTGTTGCGTTGAGTGCACGGGACCCCACCTTCTGCGCAGCGCGTCTGGGGTATCGCAGAGCAGTGCTAAGGGAGCAGGAGCGTTCCTGCCGCGATCCAACAGCCACTTCCCATTGAAGCCCCAAGGGCGTCTCTCTTCAACACTTGACCTCAAGGGCTTCAATGGGGCTACTCCGGAGTAAGTGGCTGGGGCCCTGCCCATTGGGGCAAAGCAGCAAATAAAGCGAGGGCAAGACCCTGAGAGCTGTTTAGGACAATCATCTTTTCCAGCTTTCAGCCTGTGCTGTAAGAAAGCAGTTCCTTTCCCCTGTGGCTCTCTGGGTAGCGAGACGGGTGGGGAGGAGTAAACCTCCCTCTCAACACTTGACTCTGGGGCCTGGTCTAGTCCCGCGGTAACACCCCTCCCCACTGACACAACGACTGGGGGCGGGTCCTTTGAACCTCTACTCTTAAGAGCAGGTGAGGAAGCCACTCACTACCCCGGCCATAAATCAATCCATCGAAATGGCCCTTAGACCTGCTCAGCCCGCTGTAGGCCACTACCAATTAAAGTGCGCCCCCTGCTCTCCCATCCTCAAGGGCAGCCCTGGTTTATGAGGGCGCATAGACACCCTTTTGTACTCCGGGCTTATGGTGTGTCGCTCCCCCGTGTCTTCAGACAGGTCTTTGATGCTGTTCAGACGCCGTTTCCTTTGCTCCCCTCACCCCCTTTGATCTCGGTGGTAACTCTCCCCCCGCCTTTGCTGCGCCCACTCTCTCCATAACCACATTGACCCCGCCCCTGGCCCTAATGCGGGGTAATAAAACCATACTTCCCACCGCCTTCTCTCTCCTTTTCATCCGCTCCCCTTGGGGGGTCACCTTTCACAGTCATTCCACAAGTGCTTGGATGGAGCAGCTTGACCTAGGGGCCAACAACATCCCTTCCGGACTCCCTACCACTCTGGCGTTGGGGAATGGCTAGCTCGCACATAGTGTGTGGTTGGATGGAGAGCACTAGCGTGTTAGTGCTTTGATCTCCACATCCAATGCAGCCTCCACTCGGGCTTTAGCGCCATTCTTGTTGCTAAGGAAGAGGGACCTCAACTTACTCCGGTGTAAACTACTGAGAAGAAAATGGCTTGTGGATCACGGCCATTCCTCCCCTCCCCCCCCCCCATACGAATGCTTCCCCCAGACATTCCAGAACCACCCCATGGGGAATAGTTGGGGAAATAATTCTAACTCACTGCATTGGTTCAGGTTGAGTGGAAAGAGGTCTTGTAGATAACACACACACACACACACACACACACACACACACACACGGCTGGCGAAGTAGGAGCTTTATCTTCTATCAGGTAATGGAGGAGACAAAGTAATTCAGATGACATCTAGCAACATTGGTTGGTGAGGACAGCAGAAGATTTTTCGGGCCACACTTCAAGCACCTCAAGGAGTACTCCAAGGCCATTTTAGAATTAACGGCAACAGTCCCACTACCGTCTTTCTCTGTCATCGCAGCTCCTCGTGAGGACATTTGGATGACTTGAATTCCAGTTTACAAGTCTCAGTGTATAAGCATCAGAATAACAGACTGTTTTGAAGTCCTCCAAACTCCACCACCTCAGGAGTGACAGGAAGGCAGCCTTTACTTGCCCAGCCTCAGTCCACAGCTCCGAAGACACCTCCCTCCCCAGCGCTCTGACCTAAGTCCAGCAGGAAGAACATCCTTATTTCCTGATTCAAATTTAGAAGATGGTCTTGTTAAACAGCTACGTCCCCTGGCGACTAAGACTAGTATTGCAAATAGCTCATGTTTCCACCTATGTATATTTTTTCAGGCCACTTATGAATACATGTTGCAGGCCCTGAAATGTGTATTTTTCATAAGTGGCCTGGAAAAATATACCTAAGGTGGCAGCCCTAGCTCCATTGGAAAGGCTAGGCATCCCAAGTTCTCAGCTTGCTGGGGAATTCCTTGTTTCCCAGCCTGCCAAGGAGTTCTGGTTGAACACTTGGCTTCCTTAGACCAGTTTTAACATTTGTTGGGCTGAGGAGTGCATATAGGAATCCCAGCTGGTTCACTGGGGGGAAGAAGAGGCAGGATGGCCCCTTCCAGACTAACTGATAGAAGGAGGCATCCATGAGGTTTTGGGAGACAAGGACCTACTTCAGCAGATGCTTACTGGTTCATTCAGTGCCACCTGCTAATTTCCAGCTCCTTACCATCACTCAGAGCTTGCCAGCTGTTTGACTTAATGGTCTTCTCCACTCTGGAGGCTGCTGCTTGCAGCCTGATCACTCCCACTGCTAAGGCCCAACAGTGCTAAGCTCCTCCAATCTGCGTGTGTGCTTTCTCACTGCTACACCTTTTAGCTACTTAATCATGGTGTTTGGCTTTGAACTGCCCAATTTTTAAAGCTCCCCCCCCCCCCCCAAGCTGGGCTCAGTTTCCTTTCTGATGCTGGATCCTTGGTCACACCAATTAACACATATTTAATCTCCTCCCCCAGCTCATCTGGCTCACTTCCTCCTTCATGGGCTCAGTGCAGAGAACCTGTTGCCAAGTGCTACTTGATGCACTTAGCCTCCACTGGCTGGGTTATTGCAAAACTGAAAGGATTGTTTACACATTTGAGGAAAATCTTAGACTTCCAACAACTAACACAGCAAGTGGAGCTGGCATTCCATCACAACCTGCCAGATTCTTTCCATTAAGAGTGGAATCCCCCCCCACCCTCGTAAAACTATTGAATCAATGGCCTGGAGACTCCCAGGGCATTTTTTATGGTATTTAAAGACAGGGATGATTCTCAAGCAACCTGTCAGTCAGTGCCCTCAGTTTTATACTTTCCATAACCATGATGGCTCTTCATTATGTTCTGATCTACAACTACTTGATCACAGTGATCTTGGAGTCATTGTGGACAATACATTGAAATCTTCAGCTCAGTGTGTGGTAGTGGTCAAAAAAGCAAACAGCATGTTAGGAATAATTTGGAAAGGGATAGAGAATAAAACTGAAGATATCGTAATGCCTCTATATAGATCTATGGCATGACTGCACCTGGACTATTGTGTGCAGTTCTGGTCACCCCATCTCAAAAGACATAGTAGAACTAGAAAAGGTACAGAGAAGATCAACAAAAATGATCAAAGATATGGAATGGCTCCCATATGAGGAGAGGCTTGATAGGCTGGGACTCTTCAGCTTGGAGAATAGATGACAGAGGGGATATGACAGAAGTTTATAAAATCATGAATGGTGTGGAACACATAAATAGGGAGCAGTTATTTACCATCTAGTACTAGAACAAAGGGATACTCCGTGAAATTAAGTAGTAGCAGATTTAAAACAAATAAGAGAAAGTATTTTTTTTACTCAGCGGACAATTAACTTGTGGAACTTACTGCCAGAGAAAGTAATCACAGCTGGAAGTGTAGCTAGTTTTAAAAGGGGGTTGGATAAGTTATTAGGTCCATTAATGGATTTTAGCCAAGTAGGTTTTGGGAATATAACCTCTTAATGTTGGGGGCTGGAACAACAGGGAATGGATTGCCCATTTAAAAAAATTTATTTATTTACTAAATTTATACCCCGCCCCTCCTGAATACAGCTCGGGGCGGCTTCCAACAGTAATTAAAAATACATATAAAAACAGATATAAAACAATTTAAAACAAATCAAAACAATTTAAATGTTTTAAAACAGGGTCCCGGGATACAATTTAGCATTAAAACAATAAACAGGGTAGGGGAGATAACAAGCCCTAACCCATCCTCCACCCCACCCCAAAGACCTGGCGAACAGCCAGGTTTTACAGCACCGCTGGAATGTCAACAGGCATTGTGACCTGTTGGGTACTTATCCCAAGAGAAAGAGATTGGCCACTATTGGAGACAGTATGCTGGGTTTGATGGACCATTGGTTTGACCCAGTATGGCACTTCTTCTGTTCTTATGTACTTCCTCCATCTTTGCAGAGAAATTGTTTGTAGCTAGTTCTCTTCTATCCTTGATCATCAATTAGGGAACAGCTGTAGACCTTTTATTTCATGGTTCTTTGAGGAGTTAGCTGGTGTGCTTCAAAAAGTAGACCAAAATAGGCTTGTTTCTATTGAGTGAGGGTATCCTCCTGATATACCCACTCCAGACAGATGCTCTCTACTTAGACTAAATGCCACTTATTTTAGATCTACAACAAAAAAATGCTAAGTCTTACTTTTTTGGAGGGAGGGGGGTATATGGTGGTTGTTCACCCTCAGTTCATGATGTTTCAGAAAGGCCAGAAAAATATGGATATTTATATGAGAATTATCTACAGACCAGCATTCTACTTTTGTCTATCTACATGTTACGCCATGTATGGCTTGCATAGTACAGATGGAGACAACATATGCTATCTTTTATTAGACTAACTTCTGTTGGTGAGAGGGTGCAAACTTTTTGGACACACAGGGCCCTTCCTTGGGCAAAATGAGAATTATAGACTGAGAAAATAGAGTTCAGACATATATATGTGCACACATATATACATACACACATATACATGTGTACATATATATATATGCTTTTGCAATCCAGAGAGAGCATGGTTGCTGTGTTGGTTCCATGTGACAGAGATGTAGACAAAGTAATTCAAATCATATCTTTTATTGGATCAACTGTTGTTGGTGGAAATGTGCAAACTTTTGAATCTCACAGGGTCCTTCCTACTTGCCTTCTTCCTACTTGCCTGAGGAAGGACCCTGTGAGGTCTGAAAGCTTGCACATTTCCACCAACTAAATACACAAAAATGACCAAAAGAAATATATACATACCTGGGTCTACAAGTTACATAACTCTTTTGTTTATATTTGTTGAACCCTAACCCTCCACCCTTCTCCAACTCCTGCCAGCTACATGTATATTCAAAAAAAGATTGGAATTGGTATTCACAGCGAAATGCACCCTGCTTCCTTGCCTCAACTAGCAATTTTAGAGGCTTTTAGGCAGGGTTCCTTCATCATCATTAATTATTATTATTAATATTATTATTTAATTATTAAAACAGAAGCTATTTGCTACCAACGTGACCCTCTGCCGCTTCTTTGCTATTTTGAACTCTTTCCTTTTTATAGGACATTTTCAGCCAAGCTTTATTTAGCGAATAAAACTTTAAAGCTGGGGGTTATTTATTGTTCCATGAAATGAAATGTTATTCATTTGATTGTTTTTATAGTGCCAAGCCATCTTTCTACGAGGAATATGAAGTCCTGAAGAAGTCTTCTCGATATGTGTTGGCTCACAATTATTTCTGAATAATCAAACTTGGATATTAGCTTTTGTTTTCTTACGATAGACTGATCAGGACCTTCTATCGTTTGAGGCATTATGTAGACATATGATCATTATGTATATACATATGAGCCAGTGTGGTGTAATGGCTAAGTGTGGACTACTTGGATTGGGAGATAGAAAGGGGACCTTGGTTCAAGTCTTGCCTTAGCCAGAAACTCATTGCATGACCTTGGACCAGTCACAATATTTTCTCTGCCTAACCTACCTTACAGGCTAGGGGTGTGTGTGCTATATAAAAATAAAGATTATTATTATTCTAAAGACATATGCATGATATTCTTGTTTATTTTTTTCATACATTCTTCATATTTTTCATCATTAAGATTTTATAAATGAATTTATTTACAGACCCCTATTGGTGTGTGTATTTCCACCAACAACAGTCCAATAAACAATATTCAAAATAATAATAATAATAATAATAATAATAATAATAATAAATGTTTACCCTGCCTACATTCTGCCTATATTTTCTCAATTTATACTTCTGGTATCACACACACCGTTTGCTCAGTTTAGAGTAAGTCATATGAAAGCAATGGCATGGCATATATAATATATTCTTACCTACCTGAAGAAGGGCGCTAGGGGGCTGGAAAGCTTGCATACACTCACCAGCAAAAGTTGGTCCAATAAAACATTAATCTGCCCTACTTACATTTGGGACCAACACGGATCAACCACACTCCTAATCATTCTTCTGAAGTCACTTTCTGGACTGTCTCCTCCTGCTCTCATTAGCTAAAAAATTCATATGCAGACAATTGGCCTTTGCATCAATGAGGAAGGGTTTTCCCTAGGATTTTGTGCACCTGCATCCAATCTACCTGCCATTTTACGGTGGGTTACTAGCCCAGCAGAACGGTCCCCAAATGGAGAGCTACAAGGGTCCATGGGCAAGGAGAAGAGGTTTAGCTGCTGGGTTCTTATTCATGCTGAATGGCTCCCCCACGTCTTATCACCTCAATTTCTCAGTGGTGCACTGTGCTGACCTTCCACTCCAGGGGTCTTCTGAACTTCTATTCGCTTATGGCTTTCTTGGAGGAAGAATGTGGTGGGTTTGCCTGTTCTTTGCCATTTTTACCATGGCTTTGCCATGTCAGATGATGCCCCATGCAAGTCACTTCCAAGACTTCCTCAGACCAAACCTAGGAATGCCGTAAGAAATGGAATTCCTGGGTTTCATTTGGTGCCGTAATTGCCTGTTCAACCCTCCCTTGTCATTCACTTCGTTCTCAGTGACTTGAATCCCATTCCCCAGAAACCAGAGCTGGAAGTGGGGCATACAGAGTAGTGATACTCCCTTGGCGCTGGGCTCTACACAGAAATAACCAAAGGACTGCCGTTTGATTCCCCATTTTTACAAAGGGAAAGAAAACATATTGGGCATGTCAAAGAGCCAGCAGGACATGGGCGCCCTTCGTCTTCCTTTCTCCAGGAAGGCAAACAATTGCATTCTGGGGCCGGTGAGGGGAAGCTCAGCTCTAGGTGTGTTTCCCTAGAGAAGATGCCAGTCCCTTTCCCTCACAGCCCGGCTCCCTGTCTCCGGAGCTTTGATTTATTCTAGACGTTACACAATAGCTAAGTCGGCTTCTCTCCGGTTCCTTGTACCTCCCCCAGGTCCCCGGGACAGGCACTGGAAGGGCGTACGCCTCCTCCGTGCCCTTCCACAGAGGGACGCTGGCTTCTCCATCCAAAAGACTTCTTTATTCGTTGCCCGCTTCATTCCCAATCTAGGTTTATTATATTGATTTTTTTCCCCTAAAGAGAAAGCCTGAAGTCCCTGCCAGAGATGGGCAGTCTTCTTCTGGCCAACGCTACTGCAGACAGGCCCTCACTGGATCTGAATTGCTTCCCAGCGTGTGACAGCCAGGGACATCTGACTTCCTGAGCTTCGTCTCCTTGAAATTCTCATTTTCTCCCTCGCCCCCTGCCCCCTTCACACCCGAGCTGCTTTATGGCTTTATAGCCCTCCTTAAAGCTTCACTTATCAAAGATTTCCTTGTGGCGGGCTGGGCAATTTTTCTCACTTCACAAAAGCCAGCCAATACCTCCCTGTTTGGTCAGTTGTGAACTCCCTGGCTGGCTGGACTGGGGGGCCGAAGGTAGGGGGGTTAGTTTTTCACGCAAGCAACAGTTTAGCAGATGAAGGAATCACACACACCCTTTTCTAACCAACATGCTCGAAACTTTAGGGCATTAAAGGGGGGGGGGGGCTGTTCCACAAATGAAAATGGTCCTTCCTTTATTCCCCTCCACCCTTCTCCAACTCCTGCCAGCTACATGTATCTTCAAAAAAAGATTGGAATTGGTACTCACAGCGAAATGCACCCCGCTTCCTTGCCTCAGCTAGCAATTTTAGAGGCTTTTAGGCAGGGTTCCTTCATCATCATTAATTATTATTATTAATATTATTATTTTATTATTAAAACAGAAGCTATTTGCTACCAACGTGACCCTCTGCCGCGTCCTTGCTATTTTGAACTCTTTCCTTTTTATAGGACATTTTCAGCCAAGCTTTATTTAGCGAATAAAACTTTAAAGCTGGGGGTTATTTATTGTTCCATAGAGATAGGTCCTGAGTGGCTATTTAGAAGCACGTGATTCCAATAAACTTTGTTTTATGGCTTGAGAGTTGACAAGCCAAAATATAATTCCCACCATAAATTAGTTTAAGAGCATACAAGTGCAGATGCTTTCGTTCCTGGAAGCAGTAATAGGGAAAGGGTTAGGCAGGAGCTTTCTGCTCGAATCCGGACATCAGGACATTCTGCTTCCAGATTCTCTTGGCCATTAGGGAAACGCACAGTAAGTCCGTTATTGGTCTTCCTACAAACCACGGTGGTGATTGACTTTCTGCCTCGGTGTTTTCGTGCCTCCTGGAAGTCTGTCTAAAGACTTAAGGGGAAGCCCTGTAATATTATGGATTTTGAATTCGGTTTGTTTTAAGTTTCAGCTCAAATGGCGAGGATTAGGGAGTGGATAATATTTGCTTTTTTCCTCCTGGAGATTTCTGATGATTAGGGAGCATCTAATCCCGGTAAAAGGATAGCAACAATATTTCATTAACTGCTGGAATTCCACTTATCAAGGCAAGTTCTAAATGTTGTTTTCGGATATTTTCTTTAAGGAATAGAAAAATAAGAAAAGCTCCATCAGTTTCCCCTACTGAACTATTGCTGCCCTCTGAACTGATTTGTATATTTGCAGAACAATTTTCCAGGATGACGTAGCAGAACAGTGGGTGCTGAAAAGGAATTATTTAAAATGTAAACAAAAACGACTGCTTCTCGTGAAGCTTATTTGTTTCAAAGAGCATCAGTCTGCATGTACTAACTTTGAGGTTTAACTGCTGGTGGGTTTAATTTTAAAAGAAAAAGAAATTGGAAAGTAAATGTAAGTGAAATTTCCTAATACAAAGACATACCTAACGGCTAACGCTGGGATAATTGTGTGGTGGAAGGTAAATATTACAATGATCGGAGAGTCATAAACAAAAAATTCTACACTTTCGTTTCCCCTGGACTCGGAATGGATCTCATACCTCATGCTAAGCTGTGACCAGGATCTGGGTTATGATACGTGAAAGGTGCATCAGTTTCAGAAAAGGCCTTTTCTATCATTCTTTTTCCAATGGGAAAACTGGCTGGTTTGTTCGAGTTTCTTTGTTGAGATTTCTTAGGATTTAGGACCACAATAAAAGTGGGAGACTACTCTTCAGCCCTTGGCAAACAAGGGACTCAACCAAATAATTCGGAAGGGAATTCCTTGATGCATTTCTGTCTCCAATTGTATCTGTTTTCTGTGAATGTACGTGTATGCCCTTCGCATGTTTCCAGAAGTATTTGAAAGAAATCTGATTCATATCTGGAATATAACAATCAACGTTTTTATTGCAACAGGTTCGACACAATGGAAAGACGTCCACAGTAAGTATTTTCTCCTTTCTTGCAAAATTAGCATTGCTTGAAAACACTATTTTGCCTGTGATAAACAGAGGAAATGTGTATTTTTATATCACTGAAAAGTGTTTTTATTGGTATGAAAAGACCTTGGAGGCTTCAATTCCTTCCACCCTCTGCTCCTACATGTTTGATCACGTCTCATCTTAAACATTGATGTATAGTTGCTGTAGAGGTAATTACAGGGCTGCCCAGGTACTAGTTGTTCTATTATGTGGCTGCTCTTAAGCAGTTTAAACCAATTAGTAGGATTGCCATTTTAACATGCAAGAGCTAGAGAGCGCCTCCCTGTGCAAATATCGAATCGATCACGTTACAGCACAATGGTTCCTAATCTTAGCTGCTGCTCCTGATTTTCTAGAAAAGATTCAAAATATTGTTGGGTCAGTTATCTAATTTCAAGAGCCTGTTGGAATGAATGAACGAATGAATTGGTCTAACGGCCTGGGCATCTTGTTCCTGCTGGTGAGCTCAGTTGTTAGCTTAGTGATGTAATAATATTATTGTAAGTTGCCATTCTAATTCAATTAAGGTTTTTTTAAACAACAACAACAACAACAACTAGTGAATGTAGACATTTATATAAATTATTGGCGGGATCTGAAGAGAATTAATGGGGGGGGGGAGGAGAGAGCGAGCGAGAGAGAACAGCTGAATAGCTTTGGGGTGCTTGTGATCGAAACCCTTATGCCTGGAATTATGTGAGGGTCTTAGCTTGCCTTTTAACTTTGGATTGGCCATTTTGTCTAAATGGAAAAGAAAACTCCAAACTGATGGGGGTTTATTAAAGTGGCTTTTGTACCCACTCCTACCGAGCAGGATCTAACGTTGGGAGGGGACTGTTCTTCTGTATGTTACCTCCACCCCCTGCTTTCTTTAAGCCCCCTCTTCTGCACACTTTAACCAGGCTGGACATTCTGCTATTGATTGTTTTCTTTGCAGTATTATTTCCCTAACCCTTTTTGCAGGATCTAAGGTTTTCAGCTCTCTTCTCTAGGTAACTTGTTCGTCTTCTCCAAGCTCCGTTGCAAGGATCCTCTTTGACCTGTTCTTCTGCGGCTGGCCCTAAATCTTTACTTTTCCTTTCCTTTCCTCCAACCTACTCTCGACATCCCCGGTTATGAAGCAGAATATAAAAAAGGGCTGCTAGATCAAAAGAATTTGTATGGGCAGTTGAGCAGGAGGTGAATATTTAACGCTTTTGTTCATCAATAACTCTTTGGCTTTGACCTGTCTGAGCAAGTCGTGCAATAAGGTGAAACGCAGGTCACAGCGTCTAACAAATATGAAAATTGGAACAATTCCACACAATCTCCTGGCGAAATCTTTTCTACCCCAACCCCAGTTCTATCGATCCCGTCTGGGCAACACTACTTAGGGTTTTTAACCACCACCACCCACCCCCAATCTCCTCTAAAATGTAGGGTTTCTGCTGAATTGGGCAGCACATTTTGTAGCGTTGACTGGCTGAGCACATCGCACTATTCAGCATTTCTTGGTTAAATACTATTAATCAAAGTGAGCAGGAGAAAGAGAAGCCACCCTACCACTGCAAATACTGAAATGTCTCCTGGAGCAGCCTAGAAAAATTGAAATTTGGTCAGAAATTCGTTCCGAGTGGCACTTGCTGTTCAGTTGCCCCTGCCTGCCAGAAAGTTAAAGGGTATCATTTAAAATCTCCCCTAAACACGCCTCAGAGGTCAATTAATTATATCAAAAGCCTTCCTTCGAGCTCCCCACCCTGTCCCGCAATCTATGAGTGGAAAACGCCAGGGTTGGAACCGGCCCTGATGTCCCCTGGTTAGTTTGAATGGCTTCAAGCCAGGTCAGACACACAATTCATGAACTTTTGTACTCCTGTGTTGTGCTGCTGCTGTAAGCAAAGCAACGAGAATAAAACTCGGGGAGATGTTTGTAAATGATTTCAGTGACCTCCCTCCCACCCTGCCCTTCACCATAAACGCTACTGCTCACAAATAACCAGACCGGTGCTCCAGACCCTTTGGCGGGTAAAACTCCCTATCCAAACGATAGCCAAAGCCCAGCTTAGTGTGATGAAGAGGAAACTAAATAATTATTTCGGAAAACAACTCACTTTCGCCTTGAAAGCCCTTCCCACCAACGTGATTAGAGGGTTCAATTGAATTATTATTTGTTTAAAATTATAATTATTTACTAGGTAAAATCCCTACAGATTTATGTTCACTTGAATAGATTGAACCCTTTACATTTCTAATGTATTTATCTCTCTGTGTGTTGTTTTTTTTTTAAATAACAAAAACATATTTTAACGAGTCAAGTCCACTGCCTTTACTGAAGATTTAGGTGATGGGGCATCTAAGCATCTCTGAGCCTTTGTAGTCAATACCAGCTGAAATTCGTCGGTCCAAACTGTTCCAAGGTTCTAAAGATCTAAGTCAGCGATAATATATCTGAATCTGTTCATTCCTCCCCTCCCCCCCCCTCCCCAAATCAAATCCATGCCAGGCTAGTTCGCACTCCTCAGAAGACAGTGAGGAATCAGAAAATTGCAATCGTCCTGGCTGTTATATTCTAGATGAAAACAGAATGTTATTACGTTGTCTATATATACCCTGTAGAACCGAATTTGTGTGGTATTTACACAGTCACAGATTCGATTCTAGGGGAATATATGGTCGATGCAAAAACTTCACCTTTCTGCAAATGGTTAGAGGCTTAAATCTGAAAGGTACCCAAGACACGTGCATGGGAGGGGAGGGGGGGATTCTAAAAGTTTTGCTTCCTCTCTGCTATTGATTCTACATTAGGATATTTCTTAGTATTTATTTTCAGTTGTTCAATTGTAACTATCATGACTACCCTGCTCATTTGAACGATTAATCCCAGAATCAGTAAAAATAATAATAATAATAATAATAATAATAATAATAAATTAATCATTTAAAATAATAATTGAAAATTGGCTACATATGTCTGATGTTAGCAAAATGTTCATGCCAAATATCTAGATCTCATCCAAATATTTCTGATAACAACAAAGGCAGCGCTGGAGGCAGTGCTATCTATTCACTTGTACTCCAAAGATGCTATTGATGAATGGAGACTGCCTTTATTCTTTTAGATTGGTGTAGTTTAAAAAACCTATTAATTAAATTCTATTTTTAATGCCACTGGCTGGACTCGAGCGGTTCCGCTGGTTATCTGCATGGATTTCTCTCCTGAACCTTGCAAAATGAACTAGGAGTTACTGATTGCCTGATTTTATTCAAGAGAGCTAGATTCTGGTAACTTTTGGATGACCTCTGGTAAACAAAGCCGGGACAGGTCTATTGTACATCATATAACCCTCAGCTTTGATGTCATTTCTTTTCCTGGCTTCATACCCCTGCCTACCCCTTAACGCTGCTTTAGCTTTTCGCCCTTGATTTCTTTCCTTCTCTTATTTGCCCCAAATGTAGCTGATGAGGATTACAATTATTCCTGAAAGCGGGAGGGGGGGGGGGAGAGATTAGATTAAAGGGCATCAAAGGTTTCAAAAGTCAGTGGAGACAAAAGGTTTACTTTAACTGAGGCTCCCTAAATCGGGGCCCCTTTGAGGACTCTTGTGACTCCCTGACTCTCTTGCCTTTGGGAGGTGAGCTAGAAGCCAGTTTGTAACACTTAATAACACGTATGTAATTTTAGTTAAATTGGGGGGGGGGAGGGGATGATGAGATGCACCCAAATCCGGTGATAAAGTCCCTGCCTCCGGATTGGCTGAGCCGGTCACATGGACGCCTAACTTTATTCAGTTGACAGCAAGTAGGAGGGCTCTGTGGCAGGAGAAAAAAAGACAACACGAGAAAAATTAGTATTTTCTACCTTCCGAAATTAATGGCCATGAATTCGTATATGGTGAACTCTAAGTATGTGGATCCCAAATTTCCTCCTTGCGAGGAATATTTACAGAGTAGCTACCTAGCTGACCAGGGCTCAGACTATTACAGTGGTTCGCAGGGCGCTGACTTCCAGCAGCAGGGACTCTATCCACGGTCAAACTACAGCGAGCAGCCCTTTAGCTGTAGCAATGCCCAGGGCTCGACGGTGCAGCCCCGGGGTCATGGACAGGAACAATCCGACCCAAGCAGCCACTTCCCCGCTCAAGCAGAGCATTGTCCACCGCCTCCAATGCCCAACACACGAGCCTGCAGCCAGCAGCAGGCAAATCTCAAGACCCCAAACGGGTCAGCAGTTAAACAGGCAGCAGTAGTGTATCCCTGGATGAAGAAAGTCCATGTCAACTCGGGTAAGGACCAGCTTTTCCTTTTTTACTTTTGCTCTTCCCCCACCTTCCCTTGATTAAGCGAAGCTGTTGGCCCCAGTCCCTTACAGGCTGCTGAGGGGGGTGGGGGTGGGTTTCAAAATGGGGGCAGCCAGTTCCACTCGCCACAAATGTTTCTTGCTGAAGAATAGGCCGTTGGGCCATGTGTTCCTTCTCTGGGCAGGAGAAACTCCATTTTGCCTTCAGAGTTTGGGGAGTGGGGGTGGTCAGAGAGATTTAAAGATAGAAAACAAAACAAAAGAGGGCTCCTGCAACGTGCCCATCTGTCCCCAGCAAACGTAGTGCAATCTCGCAGCCACATGGTACTTGGAGAGGCTGGCTTTTTTTGTGCAAAGTCCAGCTTAGAACGTTTAATCTTTAAAAAAAAAAAAAAAAGTTTATACCTCTTTTTCCCCTCCCCTCAGTGAATCCTAATTACACCGGAGGGGAACCTAAACGATCCAGGACAGCTTACACCAGGCAGCAAGTCCTAGAACTGGAAAAGGAGTTTCATTTTAACAGGTATCTGACCAGGCGTCGCCGGATCGAGATAGCCCATACCCTGTGTCTCTCGGAGCGCCAGATCAAAATCTGGTTTCAGAACAGGAGAATGAAGTGGAAAAAAGATCACAAACTGCCCAACACCAAAGGCAGATCTTCCTCCTCTGGCTCAGCCCAGCATCTACAGACTGTTTCCAAGGACCACCAGACTGACTTGACAACTTTATAGAAGAGGAGAGAGCTTCCAAGTCCAGCCCTGTCCTTGCTGTGAACAATACTGTCCATACCTGACTTTAGCCAAGCTGAACCTGCATAAAGCAGCTACAGACTCCAAGATTCTCATCTTGCTTTAAGGTACTGGAGAGGAACAAATGATAATAATGACAATACTTCGGACATGATTACAATGATCTATATTAGCACAGGCTAAAAACTCTGCGTGCAGGTAATGGGAAGTGGGGGAAAATGAATATTGCGCTATGGGAATGTCCTAGCCACACAAAGTAATAAATGATTGCAAACGAAAACTCTCCCATGTTCGGTTTTGAATTCTGAAGTGAAGGTTTGATGCTTTATTCTGGAATCGATTCGTTTTGATTGTGTGGTTTGTTGTTTTTTTTTTTTTTTTGCCCCCTCCTCTCCCTGCAATTTGGAGACTATGAGTTTGGGCAGTTGAGGAGAGAGATCGGTTTTGTTTACGAGAAGGAGGCTCGGATACGTGTGAACTCTGGGACTCCTTGGAGAAATGAAAAAACCTGGCCCATTTCCATAAGATCTCAGAAAAAGGAAAACGGGTTGTCTTATTACTCTGATTGTATGAACGTATTTATTTATTTGTGAATGAGAAGGGGGAAAGGAAGGAAGAAAAGAAAACCAGTAAAACCAAAAACACTCAAGAGGACAGCTGAAACTCACTCTTCCTTCTCAGTAGCCCTGAGAACATGCAGACTGCCTAGTTAACCAGAACACAGACAACTTTTGAGGATGTGTTTGGGGGGTTGTTTTTCCCCCTTACCTGTAAAAATTAAAATGTTCTAGCCCTTTAAAAATGTGTTGACAAAAAGTAACATTCCTTTTAAATGTACTAGAAATGTCTGCTTTATTCAGCGCTGTCCATTGGACCAGTGTGTCCTAGGTTGTTCGTTTGTTGTTGTTTTTTTAAAGGAAAACAATGGTTTAAAAAATACTTGGACGGAGTATTCCAAGCGATTTGTGGCATTATTGCAGTCGTTCTGTGTTCAGACTGGATTCCAGGCTGTTTGTTTCCGTTCCATATTTTTAATGAAAATTTAGCTTTAAAGAGAGATGGGAAATTTGCTTAATGGAAAGATAAGGACCAACAAACTGGAGGCGAAGAATTGGAAGGGGGGTGATTTTAGGGGAAGAGGTAATATTTTAATGAAGGGTGAACTACGGGTGTCTTTTCATGGCTACATGGATGCCTTTTGCAGCAGCTTTCCTGGATATTAGCTAAAATGATAACAAAGTGAGCTCAAAGAAACTATCCTCTTCAGTTACCCTTTGCACTGCGAGCAGGGAATGATCTGACCAGTGGAAAGAAGGAAAGCGGATGGAGCAATGCAGTTTGCATCTGGATGAGATGCTGTTTCTAAATTTAATCTCAATTCAAAATTCTACAAAAGAGAAAATAAAAGACCAATGTCTAGGATACTTGCCAGGTGTTAAAAAGAGAGAGAATCTAATTGCTCAAGTATTTTGAAATGTGTACTGAGTTCTATTTTTACTGGAGAAAACACATGGGGAGATAGATTAAAATAGGTGGGGATGTTTTATTTTTTATTTTTTTATTTTAAAAAAGTCTCCCCCTACTAATTTATTTGTCCCCCAAAGGATAGGCAGCGCTCATTTCTGCCCTTTGCTTGTTCCTAGAGTTGTGAAAAGTACCCTCCATCCAAAGCTTGGTCTTTTGTATTGGATCCTGGAGACACCTCTTTGTTCTGCCTAGCGTTAGCCTAGTTCTCAGACTTGCACAGGGCAGTGCTTGAATATCGTCACGTCGTGATATTAAAGATGGATATTCCTGCATTATGCACATCATTGTCTCTAGGACAAAAAGCCCCGAGATCATACATAGTCAAGACGTCTTTTTTTCTTGACGCCTTCACGTTGAGAAGCTGAAAAGGTATTTTACTGAAGTTCGGCTAAATTGCACAAACAGGTTCATCCAGAGGACAAATTTTCTATTCGATTAGCTGTATTGCAGCCCGGAGGAGTGACCTCTAAACACTTAACCTTTTGGACCCTAGCTCCCCTTCCTTTTCTCTGAGCTAGAGAGCTCCAGCAGTTGGCAAGTTTGGGAAATCAGCTCAATTCATTCTTGGGGAGGAAAGAAAATCCATGTGAAATCCACATTGCTTGTCAAAAAGCCATGATCCCCTGCCAAAAAGACTTCCAAAAAGCAACTCTTGCTGGTTGATGGAAGCTAAATTCCAGCTTTGTTTACCCAGTGTCTGTGCTAGAGTTAATTGTGAAGCATGGGGTTTTTTTTCCTGGGGCAGAGGCAGCAACTGTGCCTTGCCTGGTGTAATACTCTAGGAAGGAGGTGAGAAAACTCCTTGCTTTGTGTGCCTAAAGATAGAATGGATTCTTAAAGTAAGTGGGCCGAATCCTGCTTTAGGATATGACACCTCCCTCTCCCATCCAAAGTCAACTGAATCAATTGAAGTCAAGATGTCAAAGCAGAGTTAGACCCAGATCCTTTGGAAATATTAATATCATCTGGACCAATGTTTGGCTCAGGAGAAAGCCCTACTGCAAAGTCCAATTTGAGCATAGGCTGAAGGGATTGTCATTTTCCATGATGATACCATCCATAAGCTCTGGAAATATGTTGACTGAAACTCCAATGGATCAACCTAAAGAGTTTCCCTTTGACGGGTCAGGAATGTAAACACTTGTGTGATAATGAATAAAAATAAAAACATTCATTTGCTGCTATCTCCCGTTTCCCCCAGGAATAATAATAATAATAATTAATAATAATTTTTTTAAAATCATAAATGTGTTAAACTTTTCTGAGAGGTCTTTTCTGTAGTTGAAGAAATCTTGCTTTCTGGGTTTTTTTCTCTTCTTCATAGATACAACGTTGTGTACGCAGCCTTTGTTACAAAATTGCATTGTACAACAATCCTGTTCTCTCTGTTGACGTGTGATGCTTTTTATAGACTGGACCAATGTTTCTGCTGCCTCTGATTAAAGTCTTATTTATACTAATTGCTGCCTGTAGTTTTGATGTAAGCCCTCCATCTATATATTTGAAATAATAAAAAGGTGTAGAGAATCTTCCTCTGTTTTGTCCCTTGACCAAAGAAGTCCTCGCAGGCCAGCTCCCTCTCAAACATGAAGAATCTCTAGTCCTACAGATGTTGTAAAAACATAGAAACTTGGCTCCCATCTCACCGCATCCATCCAACTGCCCCTTTCAACAGTTTTATTGGCAACCTTGACTAGAAGGGTCCCATTTGGGGGGCAAGCTAACGCTTGTGTTTACATTGAGGCTGCAGTTAAAATGCTCATCGGCCATTTGGGAAGGTTTTCTTGTCGTGTGGGGTGGTATTGTCGTACTGGTCCCGGAGTAGGAGAGAGTCAAAGTAAATAAGGTGGGATCCAATGTAAAATCTCAAGTAAAGGAATAGCAAAATAATAATAATAATAATTAATAATAATTTTAAAAAATCAAGTAGGGAAAGGGGTTAGCCAATAACAGATAGCACCTCATCCAATTTCTTTCTCAGAATTAACAAGGCATTCTCAAATGATCCTCGGATTGATTTAAACAAGAGAGCTACGACGAAGCCAAATTTGAATTTACCTCCAATACTACAGGAAGGGGGTTATTTAAGCGGGGCAAGGAAAGACAAGTTTAAATTCAAAACTGGGATTAAGGGGTTATTTTAGATGAGGAGAAATAGTTTCAAATTAAAATTGGAGACAGGGAATGTAAAGGATAAAAAGTATTGCAAATTCAAAATTTGAGAAAGGGGGTTATTTTAGAAGAGTAAAGGGGGATATTCAATTTAAAACGTGGGAAAGGGGGGGTTTCAGAGGGTAAAGGTTGAATTTTTAAATTAAAAATGAGTGTAAAGAGGTTATGTTAAGCGAGTAGAGGGAAATAATTTCAATGTTTTTAATGGTGTGTGTGTGTCTATATGAGCGCTAGGTTCAGTTGTTCCAGTTCATTTTAGTAAAACCTCTATAAACTGGCGGGGGGGGGGGGGG
>QEPC01011684.1:483153-516543 GCA_003113815.1 Sphenodon punctatus
GGGGGGGGGGGGGGGGGGGAGGTGTAAGTACACAGAAAAGTTTAAATATCCAGGCACATTTTCTGATTAGACTTTAACTATCTTCTGCTTAATGGCTCCTCCTGTTACTCCCAATACATCAATACCATTCTGTATATTATATCGCCACTAGTTGTTAAGGTAAGAATGAGCAGTGCCCCTGTTCACTGTACAGTACAGTAAATAGAGACCTTTCCAGGCAGAGAGAGAGAGAGAGACACGCAGCTTTCCACCGGCCATGTTTGCCAGCCCTTTCCCCCCGTTTTTTCCCCTTCCCCATCTAGCCCCCAAATAATCTGGCCAGGCAGAGTCATAACAGGCAGAATTTCAAAGTGCGAGGAAGATGATAAGAATAGATTTCTACAAGTCCCGACCACGTGATGGGTGAAATAATTAATTCAGCACGTCCCTTAAGAAACACCGAGTCGTCATTAATCTGCCAAGCAAAGGACTCTATCAGACTTGAAAACTGAAGAGATCCCAAGAATATAATATACAAAGGCTCCCGTCTCTTTCTCTGCACGCCTATCTCTTTGGTAGCAGCCGAAAAAGAGAAGCTTTGGGTAGGTAAAACCATTTTGTACCTTGTGTTTGGCTTCCCTCCCCCCCCCCCCTTTTTTTTTTTTTTTACTTTTCTTCCCTAACATTGCGAGCCTTAATGAACTTAGCTGTCAGAGGCTTGACAAATAGGACCCTTGGCTTCCTGATTTGGAACCAAGCAGAAGTTCTTGGAGGTTTTCTGGAGGGATCTTCGATTTCAGGGGGTAGCAAAGAGGAGAGATGCACTTTATCAAAAATGGTGTTTGTGGGGGAGCACGGGTGCGAGTCTCTGCTGCAGAGAGGTACCAGGAGCAGCAAGAGAGGCGAGGAAAAGGGGGAGCTACGAGCTTGACTGGGTGGTGAGCTGGGCGAAGATTTACTGGTTGCTTATGTCTTACTGGGAACAATGGTGGCTGTCAGGGCATCTGCTGCCCATTCTTAAAATTGTGAGAAAAGACCCTGAACTTCTTTTCAAGCAAGGGTCGTAATTTTTTTTCCATGAGTCATAATAGAAGGCTATAAAACGGAGTTGAAATTTTACCCTAGGCAGGCTTTAAGCGGCGGCTAATGAATTCCGAACCTCCTTCCCCCCCATCCCAGACAGAGGCGCTCCCTTCGTACAAAGGGGAAGCGGCCACTTGGATTTTGATTTTCCCCAGATTTAGAGCCCTCAGTATTTTGACGGGATCGTTTCTTGTGCATGGGTTCCTACTAGCCCAAATGATTTACACAGCAGCTTGGGAGGGGAGTTGGAAGATAGGAAACAGAGGAGGGAGAAAAACATCCCAATGGCCAACCTTTAATGCCATTTTGTAGCAGACACACACTCTAGGACGCTGGAATCCAGAGGCTAAACTAAGAGGGAAATTGAAGATTGTAATGACTTGGGGTAATCTTCTTACCAACCTATTAAACCTGGACCGAAATATAAAGCACTATAGTGTGTGTGTGTGTGTGTGTACTACTACTCTGTATATCTACTACAATCGGGGTTTTCAGCAGTTACTCCAGTGCAGGGTCATAAAGAATAGTCTGCTTGCAGATAATGTGGAATATATAATACTAATATCATCTCTCGTCCTCTCTGCTTGTATATAGGAGATAACGTGCTTATAATATATCTCTCTGCAAGCCGGCTATTCTTTATTTCCCTTTGCTGGAGTAATTACTAAAAACCCCGATTGTAGCTGTTATGACTTCCGTTTGGGTGGCAGGACACAGACAAAGTTTCCTACCGTATGAATTATACATTCAAACAATAACACATTAATTCAATTATTCAGCGATGACAAATGTTTATGGGCTTTGCTGGTGACTAGGAGAGAGATCTGCTCGCTCTACATTTTCATCAGTGGTGTTTCCCTTTCTCTTCTTTTGCCCAGAAAGAAACACCACTAAAGAAACACACGGCCAAAAATATTTGTTACAAAAAATTCCCAAGCCGCCCATAAATTGAAATCCTTTAATAATAACGTTTATTCCTGCATATAGTCCCGACTATTTTATCAGTTTGACAATTGCCGGGCTTGTTATAAATCATGGTAAGTAATTCCTGAAAGGGTGTGAGGCTGCTGGGTGGGGAGGGGGCGGGCGGGCGAAGACTGTAAATCTTTCAGTTTTATTGCTCTGTGAGCATATGCTCCGATTGAAGATCCTTTACTGGAGACAAATTCCCGCGAAGCTGGAGTCCCGTCCTGGCTGGCAACTCAGACACTTCCTCCTAGCCTTGTAGCCTCCGTCCTAGCGATGTCTTCATTCGGCTTGGCTTTGCCGCATCCTCTTGCTACTAGGGATTTTAAAGGGATATTTACAAGACGATTCTAAAAGGGGATCCCTTCCCTCCTTCCCCAATTCTTCCACTCGGTTCATCCTTTGTGGATGAATGGAGCATTTTTCCTCTTTCTCTTTGATAAGCAAATGCTATTTGCATCATTGGAAAATGTGTAACTCCTTTCTTTCACGTTATATCTTCTCTTCCTATGTCCCACCCTGTGAAGGCAGACAGAGATCTAGCTAGGCTACAGAGCTGGCTGCTGGCAAAGGAACCAGCCTCTGTTTATTGGATGCAGGATTGAAAATAACCTCCATTGCAAAGAATAGGGAAATTCGAAAAAGCGGAGTGGACAATCATTTACATTGAGCTTCGATAACTGGACTCCAATCTTTTTATAACTGGTTTGCAAAGTCAGGGAAAGCAATGTAATTTAGATAAATGTTACAGTACACTTATGGTTAGTATTGTAAGGTAATACATTACTGTCAGCTCGCCATGCTTCGGATGGTAATGAAATTCTAGTAGATCCTAGATTAGGTCTGGTGCATTTATGGCTGCAGATACGTTAGAAGGAAGGGGGGGGGGATCAAACAAAGGGACTAAAAACTGGGCCGAATTGGAGCCGTTTAGAATATTTGTATACACACATACTCTATTTTATACAATACTGTATGCAGGCAAGCACAAATATACTTCAATGCGTGTGTATATGAGAGAGAGAGAGAGAATCCAAATTCCTTACACAGCCAGAAATGCAAAATGATTTATTTTCTAAGGTTCCTTAAGTTTCCAGTGTTGGAAAAATCCAAGTTCCCTTGAGTTTTTCCTCCTGTAAATAAATAAATAAATAAATACAATAATAGTGCCTTCTAGTCAAGCTCGGCCCCTCCTGCATTGTCAACAGAGGCCGCTGCTTTGATTTTATTCAAGATATTTCCAGTTACACTCAGTCCAAATTTCTCTTCTTACTCCGTCGGTACATTTCCAGATTTCCTTGTATGTCTGATGATCAATCCGCGCAACTTCCCTTGAAATTAAACCCCTTTGTACTTGTTTTACCCCGCAAGGAACAAAGATGTACACCGAGCAAGAGATGATAGAGTCAGTTTCCCACTGCAGCCTGCTGTGCTAGCTTAATTTACCCAGAATATCTGGCAATGGATGATCAACAATACTTTCCCAGAGAGATCAACGTAGCCAGGGGTTGATCAGGGTATTTGGCAATGGGGAATCTAAAGAAACCCAGTAACCTAGCTTTTATGGGTGTGGGAATGCTTTTCTACAGGAAGCTAAGGGGGTGCTTTACGATCTCTGTATTATCCCCACCTCCCCGACATGCCTATTCTGGGGGGGAGAGGGGGTTGCACGGGATGAACATGAAAAAAGTTCCTGCTTCAATCAGAGCAATCTGCTCTGGGGATCACGTGAACAAATATGCCTGTCTTTGAAAGCAGCGCCTCTATTTCTGATTATATAAAGGGGGGGATTTCTCGGGCTCTTGCCCAAAAATTCATAAATGGCTGCCCAGGGTTTGAAAAACAAAAACAAAACAATCGGCGGCCAATTGCTGCCTTTTATTGCGTGGGGTTGATTGCAAATTATATTCCCCCCTTTCTTTCTCTCTCTCTCTCTCTCTCTCTCTCTCCCTCTCTGTCTCTCTCTCTCTCTCAAGCCCAACAAATTCCGAACTCGAGTCGCCCTCTTTTATTGGTAGGCAAGTCTCAGCCTGGTCTCACTCTATCGGGAATACTAGTATCTGGAAATGCCTGTAAGCCCGCAAGAGCAGGGTTAGGACAGGAGAGTCCAGTACTGTCTGCAGACAAAGAGGGAAGGCGAGATTCTAACCACGCCAAGCGCAGATATTGAGACTGGT
Source organism: Sphenodon punctatus (assembly GCA_003113815.1). Classification (NCBI taxonomy): domain Eukaryota; kingdom Metazoa; phylum Chordata; class Lepidosauria; order Sphenodontia; family Sphenodontidae; genus Sphenodon; species Sphenodon punctatus. The sequence goes on from QEPC01011684.1 coordinate 487,359, forward strand.
GAGGAGCCCAGGTTTAGGATAAATTGACACTCAGGTAAGCAATTGCATGACCAAAAAATAAAAATAAATTACCTTCGGACACGGGGCTTGCCCCAACAAGAGGCTAAGGAGAATTTTGTGTGTGCTCTGTATGATCTTAATGGCTGCGAATGGATGCAAGCATCTGTCTCGCTCTAGACCCAGAGGCTACATTAAGCAGAATTAGTTTGGTGTTTGAGATTGTTTGGGGAACCCAAAACAGGCGAGGGGGAAATCCCTGGATTTGTACTTGTTTGGGGTGGTTTAAAAATCGAATTCAAATTTTAAAATGATAATAGTACAAAAGAAAAGAAAGAGAAACTTTCTGTCTAGCTGCTGTCACTGCCAACGTGGGAGCATCGTCGTGCTTTGCCTCAGACAGCTGCGGAGATGGCAGCCTGGTCCAGCGAAGCAGCCCCATTGGCACTTCCTCCTCTTGCTGGGAGGACTCTCTTTCGGAAGGCTACCCCATTTCTCCTTAGCATTGGGGTCAGGTTCTTACTTAGAAGCTGTACTTCTATTTGAGTAACTGGGGGTTCCTTGGGGGGGGGGTCTCTTTTGAAATCCCACGCTTTGGCGATTCCCCCAACTGCCTTGCTCTAGACCCAATGACTTCGCATGGTTTCACCAAGAACAAAATTGCCTGGCAGGGAGAGAATATTAATCTCTTTGGAGGGGGCTAGCGTCTAAAAAGCGGGGTGGGGGTGGTGAGATACCTGTTTTTACCTAGTCTACAGATGCCACCTGAAGGTGAGGAACTCGTGTGAAAAAATACCCACCCCACACTCCCACTCAGGTGGGTATTTTTTTTTTCTTGCGCCTTTCTCTTCTCGAGGAGCGTGTGCGGTGGCTCTGATTGCAACAGCGGACGAGCTTTGTGCTGTCCAGCAGGACCCAGGGCAAAGCAATCGCTAGCTCCTCGGGCAGAGCTGCCTTGGTTTGGAGGCTGTTGTTAGGCAGGAGGAAAGGGATGCGCTTTGCTTTGGTCTCTGGCGTGCGCGCTGTGTGTTCTGTCCCAAGGCAGAGGCGCCCATTTTTCTTCGCTCTATGCCTCCGAGCTGCGGGCCTGCCAAGTTAGTCAGCTGAATCCAATTACTGCGAGCAGCATTTCATTTGCCTCGATGGAAGCACTCACTTATAACTGCACCTCAAATTTCAATAACACCTAGATGGGGTCTATGCCTGAATAGTTAGAAAAAATTCCGGGGGTTTCTCTCTCGAAGCTCTTTTTTCAGTTCTTGGAAACAGTTAAGGCGACACAAAGTCAAGGGCCGCGATTTCCCCACCCAATTACTCCGGAGTAGTCGGGCTTCAGTGGAACTACTCCGGAGGACGTGGGGGGAGGATTGAGGCCAAGGAGTTTAAACATGGATTCCTTAGCGATACAAATCTGGTGTTATTATTCCTCCTAGCGGGATCCAAACAGCCCTCTAAGCCAAAAGTATCTGCGAAGTTGCAATCAGCATCCCTCCCTCAGAGAAGCTGCTGGCTCGCTGGATCCTAACCGAGAATGAATTAGATACAAAATCAAAACTTACCCTGTTTATAAAAAGTGACTTGCTTTGTAATATTAGGATCTCTTCGCTGGAAGGGCTAAGATGCCCCCCAGCCTGTGCTTTCTTCTCACCCTGCAACATTTGCTATTTCTAATCGACTCCAGGTTTTTTTAAAAATAAAAAAAATAAAGCACTTAAAGTTGACGCACACCCACGTGAATCTATTATATAAGAGCTTCCTGGGACGGGCCTTTGGACCAAGAGAGAGAGCAGTGTGTGGAATCAGCAAGCCGCACTTCCCAAACTCCAGTTTGGCAGCATAAATTAAGGCGATCTGGAGTGGGGAGCTCTGCGACAGAGTGGGGGTTCAGCTAGGGAGAGCGAGAAGACTTAGTGGAAAGTTGGGAGCTGTGGTTTGTGGGGAGCGAGCTATTGGAGGCGCGTCCGGTTGGTTGTTCATTAAGTGGTGAGTTATTGCTATGGGAGGCAAAGGTCATTTCAAAGGCTTATGCTTGTTAGGTATTGTCTTTATAATGACCTGGCCTTCATTGGGGAGGGGGGATGTTTTTTTCCTGGCAAGCGTTAATTTGAAGCCTTAGTCTGTAGAACCAAATGTAAAAGTAACTTTCCAACAATGTCTTTCTGGTGCAAAGAACTGGATCTTAAGAGGGGATTTTTAGAAGCAAAGAAGGGATGGCTACGTTTGGATGGATCAGAACAAGCAGAGGTCGATCGGTGGTGTGGTGCCTTTGGCTTTTCTTGTTATGACAATCCCAGGCTAACCACAGCGATACATAATGTATGAGGAATGGCGCGGGCTCTGGCTGGTACACTTCCATTCTTCTCAGTCTCATGCTTTGGATTTGTGGCTCACTTTCTTGATGCCGTCAGTGCAGTGCAGCACTGACAGACACTGCACAGGGCTAGATGCAATGAAATTCTTTCAATGGGCGATTCAAAAGTTACAGTTCCTCATTCCAGTTCTTGTTTTTCACTTACCCCCTGCTCAGAGCAAGGATTCACTAACTTGGGTTTCTTCAGGAAGCATGAAGAAAGCCTGTGGAACTGGCTAGTTTTTATTGTTAATAATATTCTTTCTAGCGGAGTACGAGCTTTTAACCTGGAAATTTCCCGTCCAAGTGGTTCCAAAGTTTGGTGTCTCCAGTTTTATGGAGCCAGCCTGGACTGTGCTATTTGGAAAGGGCCCTAAAGTCTGGCCGCTATTACCTTTTACCTAAATAAATGGTTTCTTTCCCAAGAAGCCTGGACTCGAGTTGTTAATAATTCAAAAGCTAGCACTCTTTTGGTAGAGACAGACAGGATTGCTTGATGTAGAATAGACATTGATTCTGACATTCCTAATGCAGAGAATAAAAAAATCCACCCCCTTCACACCCCAAAAAGTCTTTCAATGAAAGATCTCCCTTTTGTTCCAGGTCCGGCCCAACGGATTATCCCAACGAATCCGGAGACCCTACAAAAAGAGTTAAAGACAAAATTCAAGACAAAACATAAGCGTGGTGAGTTGTTTGGTTTTTATTTTCCTTTCCGTCCCTCCTTCCTACACGTGGTAGTTACCATAGATCATTTATCATAAGTAGAGAACAAGAACAACAACATAAATGTGCGTGGAAATTTATCCCCCTAGTGTGAGCTAAGACACAAAACATGAGAACTGCCAATCGATTCCCAAACCTGCTTCTGCTGAGGAGCTCCAGCCAGCCCGATCCTTTGGACACACAAACCTTGTGATTATTTATTAATTAGTAATTTATTATTAATTATTATTGTTATTATTATTATTATTATTACCCCCTAAAATGATTGAACGTGCTATCGCCCCCTAAAAGCAGCGCCCCAGGAAGGCGGGAACAACCCACTTCAGAGCGCATCTGGCTCCCATGCAGTGGGGCAAGGAGGCTTCCAAGGAAGCCAGATCAAAACAGAACTTTAAAAGCCGCCAAGTGAGGCTAGCTGCTGGCTGGAGACAGAGCAGCCTCTGCCTAGGCCAGAGTACCCGGCAGTGGTGGGGCAGGATGGTCCCTTCCCAGCTAGCCCCGGTCTTGGCCGCAGCAGCCGACTAAGGAATGGATGGAGCAGCTCTCTCGGCGCGCTCCTGCGCTCCAGGCGGACGGCGCGTTGTATTCCAGCAGAAGCAAGAGAGAGCATGTTTGGAAAGATGTCTCTGGCACTTGGCAGGCAGGCTGCCTGCGTCCTGGAGGAGACAAGTCCCGGACCAGTTTATATACCGGTGCCCTGGCAGGCTGCGCAGGAGGGGGATCTGCGGTGTACATTCTTTCCCTGCGCTCCCTCCTACGCAGCCCAGCTTCACACTTCTCCAAGGCCCGGGCCGGGGCAGCCTTTTCATTCCTTATTGAAGCGTTTACTGCCAGAGTCCTGGCAGTCATAAATTTTGCTCCCAACCCCAATGACAGGTGCATTGATATGCACTGTGAGAGTCCCCGGCTGCTTAATAACCACTCCACTGGCCGCCTTTTATTTATTCGGTATCATATTAGCTATTGATTCCCAGCAGAATTAAGTGCAGTGGAAGTATTAGGCGAGAACTGCTTTTGTATGAATATGCTCGGGGTGTCCGATCGAATACAATTGGGAGAGTGGGGGACTTGTCAGGATGGGAGTTTGTGGTACTCTGGGAACACACGTGGTGTGTGTGTGCCGCGCGCACGTGTACATGAGCCTCAAACCACTTACTCCAAAATAACCCGTTACTTCGGTGTAAGAGGTTTGTGGGTCACGGCCTGTGTCAGAGATATAGAGAAAAGGAGGGGGGGCGCGAAGATATGTGGCCCTACGTTCCTCCCTCCATGCTAAGCCACTCTGATTCCCAAAGATAACTGTTTAAACCTTTGTAGCTTTGGAGGGCATTGGAAACAGGTAGGAGACAAAGCGCTCCCGCAGCACGTGGTAGTCCCAAGCGGTTCAGAGGAGGTTAACCACTCTGGATGGTAGGAAAAACTGGAAACACAGTCATGGCTACTTTTGTAGCTTCCTCCCCTCCATGCCTTTCTGTTCATCCTCCCCCAAACCATTTGGATGATCCTTCCCTGCAGATAGACTCCCCCCCCCCCCCAAGTGTTGGGTCTGTACCTTGGTGTTACCATCAAACACATCGCCTTATGCCTTACATTCCTCTAAAGCCAAAACGTGTAAAGGTAAAAAGAGAAAGAGAGGAGGAAAGATCTAAAAGATGAGCCACCAAACAGTTGAGCATTGTCCATGTGATTTATGGCCCACTGCCTCATTGCTAGGTTCAAGCAGAGTTCACAAGCAGTTGGTATTTCAGCAAAGAAATAAGGCTGAACAGTTTTACAGCAATATTCTCGCTTGAGATTCTGTGTGTTCTTCTGGAAACCATATTTTATTGGCTACATAAAGGAAAAAGCACTGTTCTAGGGTGATAAACAAAATGCTTCAGTCCAGGCTATCAGTGAACAGGCAAACGATAATGACTGATTATTATTAATATAGGGGATTATTTGCAAATAATAAATGCTTAGACACTAAATGCGGAACCTGATCTGATTGGTTATATATACTACCAATCCTTGTAAACACATAATTAGAAAGAAAGAAAGAAAGAAAGAAAGAAAGAAAGAAAGATCAAATTTATTATTCCCTTTCCAATTTTGAGGAGTCTCTTAATCCAAATTATTACTGAATGTAAACTCTCAAAAACTGGAAAATGTTGGCAAAAGTAGCAAACACATCTCTCAAAGATTAAAATGTTTTTTTTAACAAGGCAAAATGTTGGGAATCCTAAATTAGAATATTTGGTATGATGAAGATAAGAATAAATGACAGTGCTATTTAGAAACTCAAGTTATTATTCGTGGGGAGCACATAAAGAGGAAGGTAAGGTATTATTCTTGTAGGGCAATATTAGTTGATTAACGACAATAATCAGTTGCTGCTGTTGAATACAATTTTCAAAAGTGTTTAAAATTAACTATGAGTTCAAGACCCATTTTCAAAAATGACATAGACATTTAGGATTCTAAATGCCACTTTTCAAATTTTAACTCTTCCTATTTTGAGCCATTTTGTACACTCTTAACTGTAGAATATAAATAAAATCATTGAGGACTATAGCCTCAAATACAGATTACGCTCTCAGGAGAAATAGGGGATTTTTTTAGTTTGACACTTGAAGGCAGAGGATATGAAAGTAATAAAATGAACTAAATTCAGCATATTAAGGAAATACCATGAGCCACACCCCAGCATTTAGCCAAATAATATGGAAACTGTCATAAAATACCATTTGCATTCAATAAATTGTACAGAGATAACATCAAGTAGAGAAAAGTGATTATATGAAGAACTTTTCAGTGTTTTAAAAATATTTCTCTGTAGAATACTGAGAGGCAAATTTTGAAATCCGAAATCATGTTTGCATGTTAATAAGTGAACAGAAGCTGCTTTGTAAGGACAGCAGAGCCGCACAAACGATCCACTGTGTCTCAGGCTGATCCGGCGTGACCATAAAGGAGGAACATTGGCTGAAATATTTCGAGGATGTCACTTAATCAAAGAATTAAGAATCAAGGTAGCTGACCTGGCAGTTTTTCTTTATAGTGCAAATGTAAGTTATTGAATGGCACTAGTTAGACTTTAACTTGTTAGGAATCTTTCCAGGAAAAACAAAACACCAAGAGACAGGATTTACAATAGAGATGGAATTTGCGCTGGTTTTTCAGGTTCTAATTCTGGCTCAATCCATCATGTCAGCTTGTGACTCTCACACACATACACACTCATGCGCATGCGTGACGTGGAAAAAGAGGAAGGAGGGGGGGGGGGGGAAGGAAGGTTTGGTTAATCTTTATACCAAAAATGGGATGCAGAGATCAGGAATCGTGAATATTGTATAGAAATGTGTATGCTCATAGGAGAAATCAAATGTCCCTGGAAAAGTAAAGAACAAAACTAAGTTAGTGTGAGAGCTCATGTCATCAAAAGACAGAAGAGGGGAGAATTTAGAGATAAAGGCCGCGAGCCACAAACTGTTCCTTTTTTTTTTTTTTTTTTAAAGTATTCTGGCGTGTGGAAATCAATGGGTTCAAAGAAAGGGAGACAGCGGAAAACCATCAAATATAAGAATTGCAGTCCCACCCCCTTTGCTGACAGCTAAGGCTGCTTCTTTTACAATCCCGTTAGATTTGAAAGAGAGAGAGCCAAACCTCAGTGGTTAGACTACCTTTGTGCTCTGGGTAGGAAAAAAGTGCCAGGATAAATTAATGGGTAACTGTGCTTCCCCATCTAATTTGGGGACGTTTTAAAAGAAAAGCAGCGGATGTATTTCCAGCCATTTTCTGTAGGAGGCCGTTAGCCATGTTTTCCCAGTCTCTAGTATTTCTCCAAATTCGCTATCCTGAAAGCACTTTTCCCGGTATATCCCTATGAAACTACTCTGGAGTGGGACTCAAACAAGTTTGGGTGAAAACTGACATGCAGATAGCATTAACATTTCTTATGCATGTTGCAGGACTGTATTGGTGCTCTATGCAGCCCTGCAACAAACATGCATAATGAATGTTAAAGCTGTGTTAAATCGGAGTTAAGGTGTATGTCTGTTTTCACTCTTTGTTCAAATACTTAAACTGCAATCTGTCAAGAAAGCTCTACTCTTCAAGGCATTTAATCTGGAGAGGGAGATGCTTAAGCTGCAGTCTTCAAGGCATTAACTTCTAAGTGCATCCAACAAGTTTGCATAAGTGCCATGGGGGTGCTAGAGGGTACAATCCTCACCCATTAAAGTCAACGGGAATTGTGCTATTAGTTTAATAGCACAATTAAACTAATTGTGTGTGGGTGTGGGTGTGTGTTGGCTGGGAGTGCACGTGTGGATGTGCAAATGTCCGCAGGTCTGTCTGTGTTTGCACGGGAGTAGCTGCCAGCTCGCTCCAGTTCCTCCCAGTGAAGGCCGTGTCTTGTCTGCCACTGTCTCCCCTCCGCAGGTGGCTTCCTAGGCAGCGAGTGGCCGGAGCCCCCGCCGTGAGTCGCTGGGCCGCAGTCAATGTTATTTGAGCAGGGAGCCCAGGCCCTGGCCATCGCAGAGAGCAAGATGCAGAAAACCGCCTATTACGACAACGCGGGCGGGCTCTTCGGGGGCTACAGCTACAGCAAGGCCGAGGCCTACAGCTACCCTTCGGCCCACCAGCCCTACAGCCAGGCCGTCCTGGAGAGCGACTACCCGAGCTCGGCTTGCTCCATCCAGACTAGCACCGCCCCGCTCCGGGCCCCGGCCCACAAGAGCAGCAGCAGCAGCGAGCAGCTGAGTGGCAGCTGCATGCGGAGCGGCGGCGGGAGCCAGGCCAGCAGCCAGCCCCCGGCCATCAGCGAGCAGCAGCCCCCACCGCCCCCCGCCTCGCCCCCCAATGCGCCACCCCCGAAGAAGGGTAAAGGCGGCTCCAGCTCCTCGGGCTCCTCAGCCGCCACCATCAGCAAACAGATCTTCCCCTGGATGAAGGAGTCCCGGCAAAACGCCAAGCAGAAAAGCAACTGCGCCCCCTCAGGTAGCCGCCAGCACCGCACCGCGCCCCCTGCTGGGCACTGCCCGCCTCGCAGTTCACCCGTGTCCTAAACAGCACACAGGCAAGGACCGGCCTCGGGGCGGAGAGTGGCTCTGAGACAGACCCCTGCTAGGCCAAGGGCACACCCACCTGGTCGTGTTTCCTTTGTACAACTGACCAGATTGAGGGGTGACTTTGGGGGCTGCTTGATTTTTCTCCTCTCCTCAAGCCGCTTTGGTGGAGGAGGCCTTTCTAGCCAGTGGGCTCAGCGTGGTGAGGAGACTCTGCTGGGGCTCCCAGCAGCCAGAGGAAGGGGTTTCATCCTCCCCATGCAAACCAGTCTGAAGAAACATAGCACCTTCCTTGCCCCCTTCCCAGCTACTCCTGTCTCAGCCCTCCCCTCCCCCTTAGTTTGGCGCCTGTGGAGCGTATAGCAATAGTACACTCCTCCACTACTGATGTCATGAGCTCAGTTCTCATTGACTTTAATGGTGGAGGATTGCATCCCTTGCTCTGATTTGACACCAGAAAAGCCACTCTTCCCGGACAGTGTCCCTCCCTCCAATTAAACGCAGAAGATTTACACACACACACCCCCAATCTAACTTTCCTCACCACTTTTAGCATCCACAGTTGTGCCCTTTCCCTGCTTATCTCCCTGAAGCGCCCCAGGATCAGATAAGAGCCAGAAATAGATGCTTCAATCCTGCTTTAATAGGAAACCAAGGGACTTTGGCCTCTGAGTCCTGGACGTTCAATCCATGTAAAAGGAGCTGAGGGAGGGGGGCTGTAGGTGACGCCACTTAGGAAACCCCAATGAGTTGTAAGGTTGAAATCAGAACCGATTGTCCCTGTTATTCAATAGGCCCGGAATGGAATAGCCAATAATTTATTAAATAGGCCCCGAATGGAATAACAAATAATTTGTCAGGCACCTGTTTTGCCCATTAAGTGTCAATGCACTCTGGATTCTGGGGTGGCCATAGCGGAAGAAACGCCATTGCTGAGAAGCGGGATCCACCAGATCCGACAGGGAGGGTAAAAGGGAGAGAAGGCAGAGTGGGGTTCTGGGGGTTATTCTTGCCAAAGCCTTGGGAGAGTTTCCACCAGGCAGAGAGTCTGTGTGGCTAAAACCCATAGAGCCCCGGCTCCTGCCAGTAGCAGACGGGTGGGCTAGAAGGTGTATGTTTGGGGTAGGTAGGCAGCCCCTCGCTGTGTGGCAATGCGACGTGTGTGTGTGTGCGCGCGCCAGGCTTTGTGAGCGCCCCAACCTTTCTCTCTTTCTCTCCCCTGGGCAGGAGAAAACTGCGAAGACAAGAGCCCCCCCGGGCCAGCATCCAAGCGGGTGCGCACCGCCTACACCAGCGCGCAGCTGGTGGAGCTGGAGAAGGAGTTTCACTTCAACCGGTACCTGTGCCGCCCGCGCCGGGTGGAGATGGCCAATCTGCTCAACCTGACCGAGCGCCAGATCAAGATCTGGTTCCAGAACCGGAGGATGAAGTACAAAAAAGACCAGAAAGCCAAAGGGATCATGCACTCCCCGGTGGGACAGTCCCCTGACCGCAGCCCGCCCCTCAGTGGCCCCAGCAACCACGTCGGCTACTCCAGCCAGCTCCCCACGGTCAACAGCCTCAGCTACGATGCTCCTTCGCCCACCTCCTTCGCCAAATCGCAGCAGAACATGTACGGCCTGGCTGCCTACACGGCGCCCCTCAGCAGTTGCCTGCCCCAGCAGAAGAGGTACCCAGGCGCCGAGTATGAGCATCATCCCATGCAGAGCAACGGCGGTTTCGGCAACCCCACCCTGCAGGGCAGCCCGGTCTACGTGGGAGGGAACTTTGTGGATTCCATGCCCGCCTCGGGCCCCATGTTCAACCTCGGCCATCTTTCCCACCCCTCCTCCGCCAGCGTGGACTACAGCTGCGCCGCGAAGATCCCGGGCAGCCATCACCACGGACCTTGCGACCCCCACCCCACCTACACAGATCTCACCTCGCACCACACATCTCAGGGAAGGATTCAGGAAGCGCCCAAACTAACGCATCTGTAGTGGACTGGGTGGGCGCCAGTGGCCGAGAGCGCCCCGTGTTACCTTACTCACCTTGCGATTACCTCACTTTTCCGACGTTCTCGTGGTTACTTGACTCTTGCGTGCCAACCCCTAGGAAGTGAACTAATCCGTCTCCCCTTTAGCAGCTACATCCCTTTTGTTTTGATTTGTTGTTGTTCCTTGTTGTTTTGCGACTCTTAAGTCAGTGCAAAAAGGATCCTTTCTTTCGCTAGCTCTTTGTAAGCATGACAGTGCAATATACTGCCAAAACCAAGGTACTTAATAACCTGGTAAATGATGTACTTGAAGGTAAGTCCTCTAGATCAATTAGTAGCAGCAGCGCAGTCATGCTTAGACCCGTTGGGCGCCACGGGATCTTTTTAATTATTATAATTATATTTTATTTTTGTTGCCTGCATAGAAAGCTTATTTCAGAAAAAGTTTAATTTATGAGATTCTCGGACTCAATGAGCTGTATTTATTATTTTAAGCAAGACTTTTTTTGTATCACTGATTATTTATCCTCGTCTTTCAATGTATTTATGTGGATATTTGTAGACTTTATTCGCCAGAACTATCGGGAGATCGCTTCAGCTCCTTTGGTGACGGTACATTTCATCCTATTTAGTCTATTTGGTCTGAATTAGCGAGAGTAGTTTTTGAACAGTTGTAACAGTGGCTGGTGTTTGTAGTTTATGTAAGGCTTAAGTAAGACAGCAAATTGTAAATCATTAATAGAGTAAAACAAACCTGTGGCATTACACACAGAGCTGTTACACTTTCTTTTTTTAAGGGGTTATTTATTTCAAATTGTCTGGAACCATTTGAACACCTATTTAGCATTAAAGAGCACCATCTTTAAGTTGGAAGTGTATCTGTTTTAATATTCCCACGGCCACTTTGTTTCTGATAAACTTCTGCCTACAAAAACCTCAGAGAGGTTGGCATTTTATTTATTGATTAATCTATCTATTGCACACTTTATTTTTCGTTTGGCTATTTTGGTGGGGTTTTTTAAAATGACATTCGAGCTATATGAAATGAATTATTTTTTTTAGCAAAATAGTGATCATTTCATTAGGGTTTCCATAGCAATTCGCACTGCAGCTGTCTCCTTTGTTATTTATATTCCTGTCTTTATGCTAACCATAAATCAATTTTGTAGACGTCACTGAAGAAGCCCAATCTTACTTTTTTGTGCATTAAAAAGAGAAGAAACTTTTGAAATAAAAATTGACAATCAACCATATACAAATGAAAGGAAGCTGTTAAGTCTGAAAACAGAGAGAGAGAGAAACAAACACACCATTTCTAAATGGCCACAACAGGTTTCCGCTGGGAAATTATCTCTATCAAGACTTAATAGAGTCCTCTGGAACAGACATGGCCACATTCCTCGTGAAAACGAATCTTACTGCCGTAAACAGAATGTTTCCTAATAGGAAGAAAACAAAAAAATGGAGACTTTCCTTTTTCTTCCTCTTTATTTATAATCACTGGGTTTACAAGGTTTTTTGTAAGTGGCATTACTACTTGTTAGAAATGATCCATGGCCGCGATCCACAAACCGCTTCCCTCAGAGTAGGGCTTACTCCCGCAGGACTTGAATGGGTCTACCTCGGAGGAAGTGGTTTGTGGATTGTGGGCCATGTCTATGAATGAAGCTATTCTCGCTTGTTAAAAAGTGTTCCGTTAAGCTCCAGATCTTAACCCTCAGCCAAGTCCGGACACCTCACTTTTTTAGTTTGATCAAACAACCAACTCCTCCTACTCCAACCTCTCATGCCAAGACCCGGCGTTCCTATTGTGAACAAATAGTTAACACCTACAAATCCTTTCTTGCCAAACGTTTTGTATTTCTCTGGACAATGGTGATTCGGAAAGATATTTCCCCCCCTCTGTGCTATTTTTCTTTTACCATTTACATTAAGAAAAAAAAAGTGTACCTTTGGTGTGGTTTTTTTTGGGGGTGTGTGTGAAATTTCACTTTTACCAGAGCAGATACGTGTTGTAGATCTGTAAACAAAACAGAATAAACTACTTCGGAGGAAGAAATATTTTAATCACTTCTTGGCCTGAATTTTTTTTTTGGACACTGTTTTGTTCCGAGATAAAACACACACACACACACACACACACACACACACACACGAATAATATCAGTAAACACTTGTGGGTTGTAATAAAAAATGTTGTGTCTTACGGCTTTGGGGAAAATAGATCCCTCAAATGAATTTGGTAAACAATACCTGTAGATCTATTTGAACGCTCCTGATAGTGGGACATATTTCACTTTCTGGCCCTATAAATCAAACAACGCACAAGCCTTCTATTGCTCTAGGCCTTTGATAGGATCTCGTGTCAGTCAGCGCGCTTCTGCTGAGTCGGCGAGAATCAGAGGCTCGAGTGTTAGCCGGGGTTGAATGTTTTCCCGGCTAGACTTCAGTGGTGTCTGGGTTGCATTACATTATTATTATTTCCTCTTACAGTCATATTATGAGGGAAACGATCATTTATATAAATACTCTTCCACAAAGGGGTGGGGGGCTTTGGGAAATTGCCTTTGAATACAAACATTAGGGCTGCAGCTCTCAAAGCACTTACTCCAGAAGCGTTCCATTGAAGGCCTTTCAGTGGGACTCCTCTGAAGTAAGTGCTTTGAGGATTGCAGCATAGATTACTGACGGAGGAATTGGCATGTAATATTTTCTGGATTGCAAAAGGTCAACAAACCTTTCTTCAAATCCTGTTGGGTTTTATTTGGGGGTGGGGGAATTAGATGGTAAACAAATTCAGGTTCCCTCTCCTCTCTTTCCGAGTCTGTTGGAAGTCTATTATGTCAATATCTGGGCTAGAGCCCCACGACCTATTTAGCAGCCAAGTCTCTGATTGCTGGCATTTTTAGTGTTTGTTCAAACTCAGGAGATATTGGCATAAGTGAGAATATAGATAGATAGATAGATTCTTAGCCCACCATTTAAAACTGTATTATTTGTCAACCTTTCGGGCCCCCTTTCACAGGCAGCGTAAAGTGCGCGATTTGTGCTGCAGAGGCGAGTCCAAGCAGACCCCAACAGCCAAGGAACACGCAACTGACGCTAGTTCAGGGACAGTGAAAGAAAAAGAAACCCTCCTTCAGAGGGAAGGCAGAGGCAAATGGCTCAGGGCATAGAAACGGGGGACAGGGACAAGTTCTCCTGACCTTGGGTCTGGGGACAGTCCCCTCCTGAATCCCTCCCTTGTTCCTTCTGTCCCTAGTCCTGGGAGAGGGGTGAGATCTAGCGGGCTAGGACAAGAAGGCTGGTAGTCACTGTCAGGGTCCCTGGGTTGTCTGAAAGTGAAGTAGGGTCTATCCGGTTAGAGCAGCTGGAGCTAGGGAACAGGTCTCCTGGGTTCTCTGAGCAGAAGTGGTGTCTTAATGAATTAGAGCCGCTGGGGCTGGGAACTCAGAGGGGTATAATGGGTTAGAGTAGATGGGGCTGGGAACCAGGACTCCGAGAGAAGTGTGGGGTCTAATAGATTAGAGCAGCTGGAGTGGTGAACCAGGGTTTGCTGCAAAGGGTATGTATGCATAGAATGGGTTAGAGGAGATGCAGAGATGGAACCAGGACTCCTGGGTTCTCTGTCTGCTCTCTACTGTTCTTCCATGACGGGGGTGGGGGTGTCCCCACACTTAGTGCACTAGGGGTAAAAAAGAAAAGCCACTGCCTGCAACCCATGGGAAGGAGTCCATAGGATTCTAATGGGCTTTGGATCAGGTCCCTAGTCACATTTTAATTAAAAAAAACACAAAACCCTAATAGAATAATAATCGCAGTGTTGCAGCGTTTAAAAATGCCCTGCGCATTACGGTTGCCGATTGCTGTCACCATTGTAGCCAGGCGGGGAGTCGCTTCTTCCGCAAGGCAGCTTGGGAGCAGGCGGCTTAATGGCTTGATCTAGGGAGTCGCTGGCAAAGCTCTTAGCAGGAGCAGGGATTCCCCGTAAGCTGGCGGGAGAGCACTGAGGGTTTGGAGAGCACTCATGGGGAGTCAAGGGGGATGTGTGCTAGAGCTGGGGGTGCTGCCAATGCGCCTAGGCAGGGTGGGGGGAGCAGCCTTCCTTTCCTCCCGGCATCCCCAGTGAAAGGAGCGGGACGCCTCCCTGCTGGATGTGCATAGCGGGAGATCTCGCCTCGCCTCAGCTGTGCGGAATGGCCTCTGCAGCGAGTGGCTGCCTAGAAACACTTGGCGAGGCGAGCTCTTAGGGCGCTGCTGACTGACTGAGGCTGCTGTGCTGATGCCACAGGCCCCTCCAGCCTTCAGGCTCCCGCTGACTGGGCCTGCGTCTCGCAGCATGGCCGAACAAAGAACCTCGGCCGCCATTTTGCTGAATGGGAACACGGGTTGCTAGGTGAGGGGAGAAACAAAGCGAGTAGAGACACTGGAAGAGAGGTTACGCATCACTGGGAGCGCCAGAGCAAGCTTCTGCAATCCGAAGCGCCTGCCTGCAGGTCCCATACACAATTGTCTGTCTGTCCAAACATTTTTTATCTTTATATCATATAGATCGACCAGACGCCAATATCACACACATCTGGCAGAGAGAGCGAGAGCGACTGAAGGCTCCGTGGGAATCCACTGAGCTGAAAGAAAGCAAAGGAAAACTGCACCTGAAAAAACAGACTGAAAATGCTGAGATAGGCATCCTTTGTGCATTTTAATGGCTTTAAGCAGAAGCACCTCCCCCACCCTTGCTTGTATCGAGGCACAGCAACCCAGTTGGTTTCAAAAGCCTTGTGGATCCATGTTCTTTTCTCTCTTGAAGGCACTGGTAGGGATAAGCTATACTGGATTTAAGTTCCTCCTCTCACTCTGATATGGCTTTGCAGGTTACATTCAGCCGGGTGACATCTGGGGCTACCTACTCCAGAATAAGTGGTGGGTCACAGCTGGGAGAATTGCGCCTTTGCTGATACCCCCAGAAGTGAGCAAAGCAAAATGACTTGATAGCTAAAGGTCTGGCAGGGAATTTGGCCATAGACGCTGGGCTGATTACTACAGCCTTTCCCCTAACATTTGCCTAAGATTGCATTGCTAGGAATGCTTGAACATTATTCCTAAAGATCCTAAAAGTGTGAGCATTATCCCCCAATGTCCCGGTGCCACATAGTCTCAGGTGGCTGGCACTCTCTTTGCAATCAGTAGCCCCACCCCTGGGGGAGGAAACAGCGAACAATGCACCTCTGTTCCCCCTTCCCTGTCTTCCCCTCCCTCTGTCTTTAGAAGATTGTAAGCTCTCGGGCAGGGACCGTGTCTCTTTTATTCTCTGTAAAGTATCAGGTACATTTCTGGTGCTATATAAATGCTTATAATAACCATAATTAATGCATGAAATATTTTTCAGAGGGTTGGCGCCAGGGTAACACATCTTTCTACTGCATGATTTTACAGCCAAAGTAGGGTGCTTGTTTGCATTTTAGAAACATCACTAAAATATTTGCAGTTTACAGGGTTCATCAGTCTTTAAATCAGCAGCCTTGTTATTTAGAATGACTTCTCTGCATAGGTGTAAACAGGATGGCCAGAAGGAAGCACCATCAGGAACAGTCTTGCACTGAAACTGGTGAGATCCATTCAGATTGGAAAGTCCTGGCTTTCCAGAGACATCCTGCCACCCTACATTACCCGTCTCCTGTCTGGCTTGCAAACTGTTATTAGTTTTCCATTCTAAGGGCGCATGGCATGCTACAACCGGCACTGCTGGTGCTGGAACAGTTATTGCAGGCTCCTGAAAAGGCTGCTGCAGGTTTGGCAGGCACTTGGGACTAAGAGAGGGCCATGGCAAATTTGAGCAAATAGCAGGCGGGTTGAGGATCAAATAAATATCCAATCATTTGCACAGCAGCAACACTAAAAGGGAGTCAGAGGGTGGACAAGCTTGGCAAGCAGTCCCAAAGTACTTCTATTAGGGCTGTGCCAACCAGGTCAAAGTTTGCAAAGCTGGCATGGAAGGAGCAGTAAAACCCTGCAGAAGGGAGTTACGCAGGAGGAGTTAAGTGGAGAGTAAATCTAGGTAGTCAATAATTGTTAAATCATAATCCAGCACTGCTAGTACACCTTGGCTCAATGCACATAGCAGCCTGGTAGATGTGTTGAAAGGAGGATTCCTTGGGAGTAAAATTGAATGGAACTGCTAAAAAGAAGGCTGGGACACAAAGAAAGTTCCTAGTAGGGTCTAACCCTCACTTATTCACAGCCTGTTCAAATGGTTGAATCCTGCCTTGTGGTTCCAATCCTGCAGTGCTCTTACTGGCCTTTCTTACTGCTAAGAAAAATGCCATAGAAGATGGAAGACAGTGAGCCTCTGATTGAGTTTCTGCTTTTTTGTCTTCTGTCTCCAGTGTCTGCCAACAACAAGAAGCTGAGGGGTAGTTCCTGCCACCACTGGCCTCAGCCTGCACACTTTACTATCATACCACCAATGCTTATTGTCTGCTGGGAAGTAACAACAGTGCAAAAGGAGGAAAGCCCTGCCCATCCCCAAAGTCCTACCACCTGACTCGTTATGTAGAAATGGCCCATTCCCCGAAGTCTAGGGTGCAAGGACATTTCCTCCCTTAATTTTGCCCCTACCCCAAGACACCAGGCCTAAATTAAGCAGGGGACTGTCTCCCTTCCCAAGCTCCCTCCCTCCCCTCATTTTCACACCCCTGCTGTCTGCACTGTGCATGGCACATTTGAAGCCTCTCGCTAGGAACAATAGCTCTACACCAGACAGGCAGCACAAAGAACCAGTCTGCTCAGATGATGGGACCACGTGGTACTGTACATTCAGGAATCCATGCTCTCTATATTTTTAACAGGCAAAAGCTAGGCCAGAGCAGAGCTCCACTAGCCCAACATTTTTCCTAGAGACTAAATAGGAAGTTAATCACTGAATGAGCAACAAATCTCCATTACCAAGTGAGTATTTGCACTAGGGAAAGCTGTGGTCCTTGCTGGGAGGAGGGCTGGAGGGGGAAGCGGGTGGGGGGAGCATGGGGGATTGGTTCTATTAAGAGTTCATCAATCACCCAATGTGCACTTTTCACTCGACAGCGGTTCCTCCTACTTCAGCTCGAGCTCGGGCCAGCTGGGATTCGACCAGAAACCACAGCCAGGCGAGACAGAAACCAATGCTCCATGTAATATTCACGGGCTAACACTCAGCTCTCAGCTTCCAGCAGAGAGGATGCAACTGAATCCTTTAGTCACAAAAAAAGAAGAAAAATCACCCTGTGACTTTTGTTCTCCACCCTGTGGAGAACAGGCCTTGTCATGCTTGGTGTCCAGAGACACATGGACACACATACCTGTGTCCTTGCAAGCATACCATTACAGACATAGAAAGGCAGGATACAAGCCCTGCAGCCAGCTTGCAGCAGAGAAGCTGGCCTTTGTCTAGTGTCTGATCCACTATGGGCTTTAACAACCAGTATTTAGAAAGATCTGGGAACATCTTCAGGGCACATAAGAAGTGCCATACTGGGTCAGACCAATGGTCCATCTAGACCAGCAACTTGTCTCTGACAATGGCCAGCTTTGGCTGCTTCATGGAAGTTTACACCAGGTCATAATAGAGTGATCCATTACATTTTCTTCACGCCTAGCCCCCAATAGTCAGAGGTTTCATCCCCTGACCAACTTGACTAATAACAAGTTATGGCATATCCTCCAAGAACTTATTCAATACAATTCTTGTTTGAACACAGTTTTGCTATTGGTCTCCACAACATCCTCTCACAAGGAGTTCCATGGGTTAATTGTATATTCATTGAAAATTTGCCTATCAAATCTGGAATTGATTCAGTCAGCATTCAGCACCATTTATGCATGTAACACTTTCTGTGGCAGGTGTGCGTTCCAAATTCATGGGGAATCAGCTTTACATCTGCCACACCCAAACTTTCTGTCTTTATCCTGGGTTTTTTTTAGTTTTAAAGTCTAGCCTCCCCAATAACCAGCACAATCCTCCAGAGAGGCCTTCTCCCATGCAAGCATGAGTACCTCACAAATTTACACACACTTCACAAGACTCCTCAGGTCAGTGTTCACTATAGTGTTCATAGTGCTTTATAATCCTTTTCTAGTTCACCCTGACAAGAACCCTCTAAAGTAGGTCATCATTATCCCCATTTTAGAGAGAGGGAAATGAGGCTGAGAAACAGTGACTTGAACAAGGTCACTTGATGATTTCATGGATTTGAATCCTGGTCTCCCAGGTTCAAGTCCAGCACCTTATCCACTAGGCTACACTAGATTACTATAGAAATACCAAATAATAAAGTAGAAAGCACAGACTCAAGCCTGCAGCCTTACTTCAGTTATACTGATGAGAACAAAAAGGAGATTTCTCCATTTGTTTAAATCAGGGATAGAACATGTCTGGATGCTGACTCCCTGGCCAACTATTGCCCTGTCTAACCGTCCCTTTTTAGGGAAGGCTAGTGAATGGGTGGTTTCCTGCCAGCTCCAGGCTCATCTTGATGCTATCGGGTTTCGTCCCTGGTATGGCATGGAGACTGCACTTGTGGCCTTGTTTGATGATCTTTGCCTGGTGATTGATAAGAGGAATTGTACCCTGTTGATCCTGTTAGACCGTTCAGCGACCTTTGATACAGTTGATCATGAGGTGCTGTTGATGCATCGGCAGGATCAGGCAGGGGAGCACGGGACTGCTCTTGAGTGGTTCTGCTCTTTCCTGTCAGAGAGGCCACAGAGAATGGTGATGGGCGATTGCTTGCCATCCTCTTGGGACCTCCCCTGTGGGGGTCTCACAGGGTTATATTCTGTCTCCCCTCTTGTTCAATGTGTATATGAGGTCAGTGGGTGAGGTCATTTGGAGGCCTGATGACACTCAGCTCTACCTGTCTTTTTCATCCAACCCAGGCTCTGCAGTCTTGGTGCTTACCCGATGCTTGGCTGCTGTTGGGACTGGATGAGGATGAGCTGATTGAGGCTGAAACCTGACAAGACTGAATTGATGATTGTTGGCCGGCCCTGTGACCTGGGGGAATTGGGATTCCTATTATTGATGGGATCCGACCCCTTTTGGTCACTCAGATTTGCAGCCTTGGAGTGCTTCTGGACTTTTTGCTGCACCTGGATTCTCAGGTTGTGGCAGTGGCCACAAGCACTTTTCACCAACTTCATCTGGTGAGGAGGCTGTGACCTTTTCTTTCTGATTTGGACTTGGCCACTGTCATCCATGCTTTCATCACCTCGAGGCTGGATTACTGCAATGCACTCTACATGGGGCTGCCCTTGATAACTGGAAGTTGCAGCTGGTGGAGAATGCAGCAGCTCGGCTCCTTTCAAGGATGGATCTCCAGGTGCTCTGGACTCTGCACTGGTTCCCTATAGCTTCCTGGGTACAATTAAGATGCTGCTCTTGACCTTTAAAACCCTAAATGGCCTGGAATCCACGTATCTGAAAGACTGACTTTCCTACTATGCTCCGTCATGGCTCCTGCAGTCAGCCAGGGGTACACTTCTGTGGGTTCTCCCTGTTACTCTTACCATTTGGTGGAGGTGCACAGGAGGGCAGTCTCAGTTGCTGTCCCAATGTTGTGGAACTCTCTCCCCCTGGAGATCGATCTGAGTCTGGGCCTGAGGATCCTTTGGAAGTGGTGTAAAACCTTTCTTTTTGGTAAAGCATTTGGCGGTCGGGGATCGGGAGAAGGATTAGGTGGGAGGTTGTTGGGGTGAGCTAGAGTGCGTTGTTTTTTTGGGGGGGTGCCAGATCTCGCAGATGCATCAACAGCACCTCATGATCAACTGTATCAAAGGCCGCTGAAAGATCCAACAGGATCAACAGGGTATAACTCCCCTTATCCATCTCCAGGCACGGATCATCGACCAAGCTGCCTTGAGCCTTCAGGGAAAGGGCAGGGTATAATTGTCAATAAATAACTAAATAAATTAAATAATAGACCACTTTAAATCTAGTAAATGTTTGTGGGCTGGATAGTGGCTGAAGGAGTTGGCTAGGATGGAGAGGAGCAGGCTGATTCTGCATGCTTATGGTGGGGAAAGGGATGGAGAAGTCATTTTCTCAGAGAGGGAGGTGCTGAATAATACATTCAGGGGAAGGAGGGAACTGAAGCAGCATGCTTGAGGGTATGAGCTGGATCTGCCAGTCAAATTAGTGGAATGCACAGAGACTGTATAACAAAGCGCAAGAGGCCATATTGAGCCTGTAGGCAGGGGTTCGCCATCCCATTGTAGAGAAGAACTATCACAAAACTGATTCCCCCTTATGCCCCCCCATTTCACCCTCACCTATCAGATATGGGGGCAGGGCAGTGGAGGGGACAAGGCTTCCTTCCAGGACCACTTGAAGTAGGAGTGGGAAGCTCTAGCCTGTAGGCCTAATATCTGGCCCAGGACACTTTTCCTGGATGTGGCCCATTGATCCAGCTGCTACCATCAAGCATGGGAAAAGTGAGCTATGGGGAAGGGAGTAGAGATGAGGACAGGATATGGGATGAATCCGTAGTAGAGATCCATGATCTGGACCTGTTCCCAGCCTTCCTGCATTCTGAACACCCCACACCTTAAGCATCCCTGCCTCCATTTCCTATCCAGCCCATGAAGATTGTACTCATTTTCAGAGTTGCCCACAGGAGAAAAAAGGTTCCTCATTCCTGACCTAAGGGAAGAAAGGGTGAATTCCTCTCCATCAGAAGAAAAGTGAACTGTCTCCACAGCATGTCTCTGCTTGTCCAGGATTTGGAAGCCGGCTTCTACTAGAATGCCTTTCTTTTTTGCATTACTACCATAAATCCCTATGCAGGACTTTTTCTTTTCCAACACTAGTAAATCAACATCTTCTTCAACTGATGCATTACAGTGGCATCTCAGAGTAACGTACTTCTCCTTTAAAATGCTTCCTTAAGTAGCTTTTCCTTTTTGAAATGTATGACTTTCCTGTGCAGCAGGACCAGAATAGTTATGCAGACTATTCTGACATTGTTAAATGCAAAATGCTACATTTCATAGAGAACTGCTTGTTCCAAGAGCTACTGTAAATGAGGGACATGTGTCAAAACTCTGTAGAAAGAGATCTAAAACTATCCCCAAGTGGCCCATTAATATAGTCTCTGTGTGAAACAAGACTCCAGAGTTGTAGGATTCCCAGCTAATAATATGAGGAAGGATTCCTGGAGATGGCAAAGGACCCTGCAGAATCCAGGCCAGTTTTCAAGACCATTTTTAAAGCATCACCCTATTCTTGCAACCTAGGCCAGAAATTAGGTAAGAGAGTTTATCAAGAATGGCTAGGCAATGAAAATGCAATTTTCCTTCTGGGTGGTACTTGGGAAAAGGAAAGTCTGCTTTGCAACAGGATACCTAACAGTCCATCTGAAAAATGGCTGGGAGAGAATGACCGAAGATATATTGGGCCAAATTTTGAAATTCTCTGACTTTACTATGCAAAATTCACACTGACATCGAAGGAAATATCACTGGAGTAGGGTAATGGTTTTAATTAAGGGCCTGTGTTCAAACTGAGTTAATATTGGTTTCTACTCTTTGGAGCTGACACTCAGTATTTCAAATGGGGAGGACTTGGTTGCAACTGCCATGGCAGCCCTATTCTGTGTTGAGCTCTAGCTTGATTCTTATCTACCTTCACTCCAGGTCGTCAGCCTAATCTCACTCCCAATTTGCCTCGCCTGCTCCAGTCCTGCCTAGTCTTGCCATAACTGACTCCTTGGCTGTCTTGGCTTGGTTTTATTTCCTGGCATCATATTCTTCTCCACTGACTTGATGCTGGCCTTTGGCTTCTGGCCTTTGGCTTCTAACCAGGGTCTGACTTCCTGGTATCTGATTCCTGTCTACTGACAGGACCCAGGACCTACTGGGCACTGACCCAGTTCTGATTCCTGACACTGACCCCTGACATCAAATGCAGTGCCTCTCCTGACTTGGGATCCCTGGCCTGGCATGGACATGTCCTCCCTTGAGTTTAGAATGCAGTGTGCAGTTCACTTCTTAATTTCAGCCCTCCATGGTTGTGTTAATTTGCACTACCCTATCTCTGCTCTGATCCCCAGCCCTGGGATCTCAAAATGACCATTGTCCCATTCACGTCTATGAGGTGGACTCCTTGATAAGCAGGTGGCACAATCCCTGAGTTGGTAAGTCATTTAGAAGGTCAATAGCGTGGATTTGGGATTTTGTGGTTATTCTACAATTTATTTGGATGTTGTGGTTATTCTGCTTCCTATAAACCTACAGTCCCCCTACTCCATCACTGAATTTCCACTGTTCCTCTCCAGACCCAGCAACTTTGGGGGGAAACCCATTCTACTTGAAGCTGATGAGCATGAAATTAGATGTGAACTAAGATGTGACTTAATTTAGGTTGTTTTTAAATGAGTACGGCTGAAGGGCGGGTCCTGGTGTGCCCATGCACTTACGCTGAGCATGGGGGGGAATCAAATGGGTCAGGGATGGGTGTGCGATGGGTGTGCCCTCCCTACACACACATGGTTTCACCTGCCCCCGCACAGAGCATCCCG
Organism: Sphenodon punctatus; assembly: GCA_003113815.1. Lineage (NCBI taxonomy): Eukaryota > Metazoa > Chordata > Lepidosauria > Sphenodontia > Sphenodontidae > Sphenodon > Sphenodon punctatus. The sequence continues at coordinate 510,006 of QEPC01011684.1, forward strand.
GGTTTTCCCTGATGCTCTGTGCATGGGCAGGAGTGGACGGTGTGTGGGCCATGGGAGTGCACCCCCTCCCGCCCACGCCACCTTCAGACAGGCATTTGACCATCAGTAGACCTACATGTTTGCATCTCATCTAAAATGGCCTTAGACATCTACATTTGAAAATGCTGGCCTCCAGTTTGAAAAGTACTTTAAAAAAAAAGAAAAAAAAGATAGATCCACAGAGAAAATCTGCAGTTTTTCATTTTGGTGGATTCCTGACATCTTCACTCAAGAGCAACCCTACAGAGACAGCAACAATTAAAAAACAAAAACAAAACCCAGAACAAACACACAGCGCTGTTGTGGACAGTCGATCAAGGAAGAAATCAGCAACGGGTCAAAACAAAGTGTATCATTGTGGAACTGCAGTTCTCCAACTGGGGGGGCATGACCCCAAGGTGCAGAAGGTATTCTGGGGGCGGGGGCTGAGAAGAAGAACAGTTGCCAAATCCCTAACTCCACTATGATCTTTGGGGGGGAGGGGTGTTCTAAAATGGTGGAGTCACATGGGGGAGAGAATGAGAGGACAAGTGGGAGAGAGATGAGGAGCAAATGTAGAGTGGCAAGGGAGAGGGAACAAGGCAGACATACATGTATATGGTGGGAGGAGAGGCCTCAAGAATCACAGGCGAGGAAGGGAGGCATAGCCTAAAATGTTGAGAATGACTGCTGTGGACAGGGGTGCCTACAGAATTAAATTCCAGGGGGTGTAGGAGAGACCCTGGGCCCGCCCACTTCTGACATGGCCCTGTGCCTTTCTGAGCACTGTGACATCATGCAGCTTGGAGAGAGGTGGTGTGGCCATAAGACATGGGAGCCAGGCCAGGCAATGCATGAAATGGGAAGTCTTGCTGATTATGATTACTTCTTGGCAAAATGTGATATAATGTTATTAATTGCATAAGTTGAGTATTAATCATAAGAATAATTGATTGTAAAGTCTGTCTAACACTGACTGTAACTTTTGACAATGGATGCAAAATGCTTCAGTCTCAACTTAAAGAGCCGGCCCAGGAGGGGCTCAAACAGGGTTGAGCAATAGCGACAACAGATGAGGTAATTCCACACCAGGCGGAGCAACCACCTGGGATTGCTGAGGTGCCCAGGGAGACACACCCCCAAGGACTGTGAGGAATGTGTCCAAGGACACTTAAGGGACTCTGTGAAAGTGCATGGGGAGACCCTCCACTGATGTTGCTCTGAGGACTCAGACAGCATGACAAGCTTGGTGCCTGCTTCTCTGGAGAGAGAGGCATGTTGGACTGCTGCTTTCTAGCAAAGACAAGGACTGGGCAAGGTTCTAATCAGGGAACTTACCAGTGGAGCTAGATGAGGATGATGATTTATTAATTATATTTATTAATATTTTATTTATATAGCTCCAGAAATGTACCTGGCACTATACAATCACAGACAGGTCCCTATCCCTAAGGGACTTAGTTGCGCATTTAGGTCTGTTTTCGTTTGTTATATGCATTTTCTGTAACCTCTGAACCCTCAGTCCCAACTTAGTACCTTTTGTATAAACTTTCTCTATCCTAAAACTGTGTGAGTGTGGTCACTGGTGCTGTAGGCTAGCTTGGGGAATCTTTCAACCAACCTCAAGACGAACCTGGCCTGACCCATTCTTTAACTTTATGACACCGTGGCACTGCTAAGGTCCAGGCAACCAGAGATCAACCCTTTGGCTGCTGGCACACTGTCACTCAGCGAGGAGTCATTCAGAAGAGTCTAGAGAGGGCCAGATCCGGTCATGGCTAACGTAACAGCACTCTGGGGGACAGCCAGAGAGAAGGAAATCCCAGAATCCCGGTGACACCATGTCAGAAAGGAACAAGGGAACACCTTTGCCCCACAACATAGAGCTCAGAAGGGGTAGGGCCTGGTGGCACCCCCTTGCACTTCCCTCCTGGCATCCCTAGGTGTGGAGTATCTGCATTCTCATGAAAGTTTGTGTTTTGGTGGGTTTAAAATACATCATTAGTGAGACACAAAATGATCAGCTAAAAGAATTACAGAATGCTTTTTTATTCTAGTTCAGAAAAAATTCTCACTGAATTTGCTCAGCTGTGTTCTGTTCCACTGAAGCATGAAGAACAGAAACTCCAATGGTTCTATGAAGGGACTTAATTTGCTGATAATTCCCATCACTAATGAAATGGCTGTTGTAATATTGGGCATGATCCTGCAGCCATTTGGGACTTGCATCATTGTAAAGAGCTTGTGTCACTGTCAGATGTCTGCAGGACGCTGCTGCTGCTTGTGTTCAGCTCTGGTGTCCATATTTTTAAAAAGACATTGAGAAATTGAGGGCTGAAAACACAAATAGTGAGAGATTTAAGGTGCTCTGGTTAGATCAGGGATGGAGAACCTTTTCCTTTCTGTGGGCCACTCTGAATGTTAGTACAAGCTCCAAGGGCCACGTAGGAGTCAGGGGTAGGGGGTGCCTAAGGGGAAGATGTGGGTCCAGACCAGACCATGGCTCCATCCCCTGTCCTTAGGAGCCCACCTTTCTCTCTGCTCCCTTCTTTTGAGCTCATTCTTTCAGTGCTTGACGGCAGGGACTGGATCTATGGGCCAGATCCAGGAACTTCATTAGGGTGGGATGACTTCTTGTTTTTTATTATTTAATCCCCAACAAAAAACAGCACTTGTCCAATGGCTGTCATATTTTATTTTACAAAACGTTAAGATAAGGGCAGTGTCTAAACCTAAGAGGCTTCCCTTTATCTGCTATCTTGTAAATTCAAAAAGAACACGTCTGCATGGTGCAGAGAAATACAGAGCCCTGAAAACAGAGGGTTATCACAGAAGGAGGGACAGAAAACTTTAACCAGTTCAGAATATGCCTCAGCTGACAAACCCTAAAAAGCAGTCCTGTCAGCCAGGCGAGAGATGGCTCACTTTCAGATGGCTGAAAATTCCATGATTCAGTAGAAAGGAGAAAAGAAATCTTTATTTTAAATCTCAATGTTTCATAAACATTTTATTGAGGAAAACGGGACTAACGTTTCTGCAAATAAAGTCTATGTTCTTGTGTTGAATCTTAGTAAACAAGGAAATATCCTGCCTTATTCATTTTTTCCTTTAAAAAAAATACATCCCAGTCCTGCCTTCCTTCTTCAGCCCTTTAATCACAGAGGATGAGAGTTTCTGTTGTCAGAGTACGGAACCAGGATATGGCTCCCTCAGGGGCTGAGTGGAAGCGTTCCTGAGTGCGTAGTCTTCTGCAGCAGGGTGAACTGGCCCTGTAATGTGGAAAGGGCTCATCGCTCCTGCTCCCAATCAACTGAGGCTCAGTGTGTTGATCTTCCAGATTCTGACTCAGGAGAATTGTTGGTTAATTAACAAGAACATTTATTAACATAAGGCTGTTGTCCTAGTCCTTTAGGAAGACTCTATGAAGAGGTCTTAGCTCTCATTTCTGCTAAAGCACCACCCTCTGTCTTGAGCCTTCCCGTATGACTAGGAGGCATTGGTAAGAACATACACCTTTTAAAGACACAGTACACCATCATCTTATTGTTGTTGCAGAGTAATAACTGATTCGCAATCAGTAAGGACAAATGCAGCTGAAGGTTTAAAACACAACTTTACTTAAGTTTTCTCAGGCACAGATCCTTAGTTGCATCTAACTAGTAAGAAGACAAAATGGAGACTGAGACAAAGAGAGAGAACGAAAGAAGGAGTGGTTACACAAAGGAATTCAACTGCAAAACCCCATCTCCCTTCCATGTACACATAAACTTAGCTGTGCCATCTGGTGGCTCTATAGTAAATTACTTTCTTAATACAGCAGGCATTCACTTATGGATGTTGCATATACCAACAGTTGTTACCTAACTAGTATATCAAGCACTGTTTCCATCTCAACATCTCCCCCAACACACACAATTTTTACAGAATTCAAACATTGAAAGTCAATAACTCAACTTTAGCAGTGTTCAATAAGTCTCTCGGGAGCTCTGCTTTCTCTACTAGATCTTCGAGGAATTGCATCCATGTTCCTTGTTACTCCCGGGATGTCCTGTATAGTACTATGATGAGCTGTATCCTTGACAGGCTCTTCAGAGCTCTCTTCTGAGCTCAGTTTCATACCAACTGCTTCCTTATCCCTTTCCTGTTTAGGAGGGTATCGCAGATGCCTCCTGTTGTGTCTATAGGTTTGTCCATCTGGTGTTTGCACTGCATATGAATGTGGTGCCACTTCTTTGAGCACTATGGCCCTTTTGGCCCAACAGGTACCATCACGCAGTAAGACAGCATCATTAGGCTTAAAGGTGGTAACTCTTTTGCCCCTGTATCATAGTAATGTTTCTATTTAATTTTATCTTGCTGTTTATACCTGTTTAAGCGTACCTTGTTTGGAAGTCCTGTATCTATGAAACTAGGTAGTGTGGTTCGGATCCTTCTGTGAAATAGGATCTCTGCAGGGGACATGACTCAGAGGAGTTGTTCTGCAATTTAACAGTGCTAGATAGGGATCTTCTCCTGAGTCAGCAGCCTTCTTTAACAATCGTTTCACTATTTTAACACCATTTTCAGCTAGCCCATTAGATTGTGGGTATCCCAAACTGGAAGTGATATGTGTGAACTCATAGTCTTTTACAAACTCACGGAACTCGTGTCCCCCAAACTGAGGTCCATTATCAGACATTAGAATCTGAGGGATACCATGCCTAGAAAAAATTGATTTCACATGCTGTATTACATGGTGTGATGTAGTGGATTGCAATAATGCAATTTCAGGGTAATGAGAGTAATAGTCTAAGACTATGAGATAGTCCTTGCCACTATATTGGAAAATATCCACCCCCAGTTTATACCAAGGGACTTGAGTGTTCTGGTCAAGCACCATAGGTTCTTTCTGTTGCTTAGGTTGATATTTGAGACATGTCTCATGGTTATTCACAACATGCTCAATTGTCTCAGTTATCTGTGACCAGTACAAAATACCCCTGGCCCTTCGCTTACATTTTTCAATCCCCAGATGACCCTCATGGATTCTAGTAAGCATTTTGTTTTGCAATAACTTAGGTACCACAATTCTGTGTCCCTTAAACACTATACTATCAATGACTGAGAGGTCAGCAATGCAGTGTTTGTATGAGCCTGGCAGTGAGTTAGCAGGCCCCTTTGTCATGATAGCTTTGATGACGTGCTGCAGTGTATCATCTGAGGCTGTGGCCTCTACAAATTCTAGCAACTGTGCATCTGAGATGGGAGAATTTTTTGCAGCAAGTTAACATGCACTGTGTCATACTCAGCATCTGGAACTGTGTGAGTGCTATCATATGCCCATGACAGCGTATCTGCGATTATGAGGTCTTTCCCTGGTTTATAGTCTATTTATTTATTTATTTTTTATTTTATTTATTTATAAATTTTTACCCCGCCCCTCCTGCCATGCAGCTCAGGGCAGCTTCCAACAATCTTTAAAATACAATAAAAACAATTTAAAATAACCATAAATATTATAAAACTAATTAATTTACAGGGCTAGACAACCACTCTAAAATAGGTGGGGGAACTAAAACCTCCCACCCTACTCACCCTCCCTCCCAAAGGCCTGGGCGAACAGCCAGGTCTTACAGTTTCGCCGGAATGTTAGCAGGCTAGGGGCCAGGTGACAAATCATATAGCTGGATTTGTCTATTGACAAATCATATAGCTGGAGTTGGAAAAAACAGTCTTTGGATCCTGGGGGGAGCATCAGCTAGCCCCTTTTTTTGCAATTTATGATCTGTTTCAGCTATGACCTGTCTGCCATAAATGAAGACATTAAATTTCTTGCACCCATATGCCAGGGCTAAAGCTTCCTTCTAATCTGAGGACACTGCCTCTCTATGGTGTTCAGAGCCCTGGACCCAAGAGCTACTGGTCTTCAGTGGTCACCATATTTCTGTAGTAAGGCTGCCCCTATGCCTTCACTGGAGGCATCAGTGGAGACTTTCGTGTCTCACCTAGGGTCAAAATACCTGAGAACTGGGGCTTCCTTAATTAACCTTTTTAAAGGTTCAAATTCTCGGTCCATGTTGGCATCCCAGGTCCATTGGGCATTTCTTTGCAGGAGTGTATGGTGTTTACTAGTGTGAGCAGCCATATTAGGTATATGTTTGCCCACATAATTCACCATACCTATGAATCTCTGCACTCCTTCCTTGTCCTTTGGGGGTGGCATATCAATTATGACTTGTATTCTGCCGGGGTCAATCCTGACTCCATCCTCTGTTAATCTCTCCCCCAAATAGCTCAACCCAGATAAGACGGAGGTGATGGTGGTGGGGAGGGCGAAGGGGGTGGTGGCCCCCCTAGTTGGGGGGGTTCGCCCTCCTGTAGCTCAGCAGGTTCGGAGTCTGGGGGTAGTATTGGACGCAGACCTGCGTCTGGAGCGGCAGGTGGAGGCAGTCGCTAAGGCTGCCTTCCGCCAGCTTTATCTTGTGCGTAGGCTGCGTCCGTATGTCTCTGGCCCGGACCTGGCCTCCCTCATCCATGCCTT
>QEPC01011684.1:520888-537826 GCA_003113815.1 Sphenodon punctatus
TTTTTTTTACTTTTTTGGTGGGGCTTTTTACATTGCAGCCATTTTTAAATGGCTGCAATGTAAAAAAATCCGGTACCCGGAATCCGGTAACTGGACCGGATTTACCGGGTCGAATCCGATAATGCCGGTACGCCCGGTACCGGCATTATCGGATTCCGGATTTACCGGTTTTCCCGTGCCTACTAACTAGTAATTCAAGCACTGTCTCCATCTCAACACTCAGGGGGTATTTTCAGACGTGACGGGGCCAATTGGCCCTGGCACGGAAACAACCCTTTGATTCCCCGCTGGGGCCACCGCATCACGGGCTAACAGACGTGGTGGCCGATCCCGGCGGGGAATCCGGGGAGGGGGCGGGGCTGCGCGGTGCAACGTGCGGCCACACAGTCCTGTCCCCCCATGCTGCCCCAGCCACCCGCCCACCAGGAGATGGGTGGGCGCCATGGTCAATGCGGCCACAGCGCCCGGCCGCCCCCCCCTGGCATTGACCATGGACAGGAATCTCGCTGCAGATTCTGGCCCATGGTCAGGGGACAGACGTTACTGACTGCTTCATCACAGAGGGGGGGGTGGAATCTCATTCACCACGTGATCGGGGATGGTCCGGGCAGGACCTCCGATTGCGCGGTGAATCTGATTCCCCCCAGTGATTCACGGTGGTGAACATCTGGGGGGGAACTTCCGTTCCCCCCATCAGATGTTACGGAATCACTTTCACTCTGTGCAGATTCACTGTGGTTGACTGTGATCTCGTAACGTCTGAAAATACCCAGGAAGGTCAGCTGACTATAGGGGGGAATAAAAACCCACAGCTCAGGGAGCAAGCCAGATTAGGAGGAGTTAGTTGTTGTGAGAGGGTATCATGTTTGGAAAGATGGCAGGGCAAGGAGGAGAAGCCACTTCCAGGCTGTTGTTTTGGGGGTTTGTGATATTTTTTATGTTGAACTCCTAGGTAGTGTTGAGTGAGGACTGGTGGACAATAAAAGAATCCCTGGCTGCAAGAGGCTGGTGAACATATGTAAGACTGAGTCTGGATGGTTTGTGAAAGGCAGGAGACTGCAGAATCTGCAGTCACCATATTCACGCATAGCAAGAGCTAGTTGGGGAGAGAATTGCAACATTTTGTTTCAATGGGCATGGCAGGATCCAGCCATCAGTTACCAACAGGTAGTCTGAGTTGTGCAAGGGCCTTCATGATAAGCTGTGGGGCAGGCCCTTGCATTCAGCTATATGACTATGTAACTCACTGGCTCCAATGGGAGTCCCCCTTCCCTGCCATCTTTTAAACTTAGGGATGACCCAGGCCTGCAATAGATCACTTTTGGGGGTTGAGCAGAAACCTTTTCACAAGTTCCTAAACAAATGTCCTAAAGATTAGAATTTGGTGTAGTGTGAAAACTGGGTCCATTTTCACACTATGCAAAATTCTGATCTCTAGGACATTTGTTTATGGTCACACCAACAGCCCATGGTGGAGGGGGCGTTATGGCAAGGGGAGAGACTGCTGGCCCCTTCTCGTGGTGCTTTGCCCTACCTGTGGTTAGTATTCATGTGAATAATATAGCACTGGGAGCAAGCAGAGATGTATGGTGAAATGTGTGGTAACTAACTTACCCCCTTTAGAACAGTAACTGCACACTAACATATGTGTGGCTTCTCTCCTCTGATAACTTAGAGCAAGGATTAATTAACCCCTGGGTGGCAGCAGCCATACAAAACCCATAGCTATCTTTCATGCGACTATGGCTTCAGTGGGAAATGACTGCACACCTGCTAAAAGGAGGGCTTAGTTTATCTCTGGGTAACACCCTCAGTTACCCTTCGGAGCAGTGTGAGTTGTGTCGAGGAAATATGATAGAGGAGATATGATAGAGGTCTATAAAATCATGAGTGGTGTGGACCTAATAAGCAAGGAACCGTTATTTTCCTTCTCAGCTAGTACTAGAACTAGGGGACACTCCATGAAACTCATAAGTGGCATGTTTAAAACAAAGAAAATATTTTTTTCACTCAGCGTGTAATTGGGTTGTGGAATCTACTGCCAGAGGCTGTGGTAAGGGCCAGTGCTATAGCTGAGTTTAAAAGGGTGTCTTTAGACATAATGCTGTTCAGTGTTCTGAAATACAGTGTCCTACCGTTACAGTGTTTAGACATACCGTCAACACAGTGTTCACCCCAAACACTGATTAAACTGTCAAGACCTGGCAGTTGTTCATGTCCAGTGTTTGGGGTGAACACTGTGTTGACAGTATGTCTAAACAAAACACTGTAACGGTAGGACACTGTGTTACAGAACACTGAACAGCGTTATGCCTAAAGACATCCACTGAGGTTTGCACAAGTTTCTGGAAGATTGATCCATTAGAAGCTATTAGCCAGACAGGATCAGGGAACATGATGGGAGCTGGTGTCAAGGTTTAGGGAATTAGCTCTCTTTGGATCGGGGGACCCACACACCCTGGTTTGCACATACGAGAGATTCAAATAGATGGGATCTTAATCATAGTTATAGATTTATTTAGTTGTTCACACATTTATAAAACCCAGTCTGTAATGATCCAGCAGCTGTTACCTAGCTATACAATATCCCACACCCAAAGTCAGTCTTACATGTCTTGAAAGTTCAAAACGGTGGATGTCATCTGTCAGGAGCAGGAGATAGGTGATGGTTTGGTCTGATCAAGTTGTAGGGCCCCCTGTGGAGGGGTCCCGGAAAGGGTCAACAGCCCACGGACACCAAGTTAGATGCCAAGCGCTGAGACAATGTTCTGGTCTCTGCTTCAGTCTTTTATAGTGTTTTGGGGAGAAGATGTTCTTTAGTATGCATATTCCAGGGTGCTTGATTGTGCAATGTGCTTGTTGGTATTCATCTTACGGGGTCTGGCTGTCATCTCCCTTTCCCATCCATCTGGAGCCTGGGTGCTAATGGTCATATTAGCAGTTTGTTTGTTAGTCAGGGTGGCACTTGATAACAGGACATCTTCCCTTCAGGCAGGGAGCAGATACGCCTTTGTTATCTGTTCTGGTGCAAAAAGGGTGATTGTCGCTTGAATGGCTGCTGCTTGTCAGTTGGCATCTCCCTGAGCAGTAACATCTCCTCCTTCCCCTCCAGGCGTGAATTCTGCAGGGGTGTTCTTTTTGTCATTCAGTGTTTTGAATTGCGTACCTTGCATACAAGCACCCTGTCATCAAGCACCTTTGTTTAGTTCTTGTCAGTGCGTTGTTCCAGGCTGGGTGCAGTTGGTCAGCAATATGATGTAAATCACTGGTCTTTCATGACATGATGATGTGGTTGGGAGTTTGTGAAAGTCATGTGAGATTATTTTCCACACAGCCTACCTGGCTATTTCTAGAGATCCTACCTACTGGATCAGTACAGATAATTCAGAGCTTTGGTACAATAGTTACATGCATTTTCAAATATGGTCATTGGTTCCAGTATATTAATTCTCATAGTATATTACATACAATCAGATCACAACACTGGGGGAAAACAAGAGGGAATGGATCTGTTGGGTGCTTGTCCTAAGCCACCGTGATTGGTCACTGTCAGAGACAGGATGCTGGGCTAGATGGATCATTGGTCTGACCCAGTATGGCAGTTCTTATGTTCTTATGGTCCTTGAGAATATGACTTTACTATATAATAATAACTACTTGCCAAAAGGGATGTGGCGGATAAATGTACTCTCTCTTATAGCCTTTATTTGTTTATTAGAGTGTAAGAGCACCAATCCAGCCCATTAAAAATCAAATACAGGGACACCAGAATGACAGAGTTTATGCCAACTAGAGAAAAATTTCCTAAAACTCAATGCTCCGTGCGCTGCACTGGCTGCCTGTAATGTGCCGAGCCAGGTTCAAGGTGTTGACATTGATCTATAAGGCCCTGTACGGTCTTGGACCTGAATACCTCAGGGACTGCCTCACCCTCCGTGACTTAGGATGGACTCTCCAGTCCACCAGGGGCGCCTTCTTGGAGGTCCCCCACGTAAAGTGGGGGGCTACAATGGAGAGGGCATTCTCGGTGGCTGGGCCCCAGCTGTGGAACTCCCTCCCAGAGAAAGCACAACTGGCCCCGAGTCTGCTGGCCTTCCGTCGGGCCTGCAAGACATGGCTGTTCTCCCAGGCCTTCGGAGGCTGGGAGGGGAGCGTGGGCTAAATTTTTGTATGGGGGTATTTTAAAATTGTTTTAAATATTTGTGTAGATTTTTATATTTTTAATATATTGTGATAAATTGGCTATTTTATGTTGGAAGCCGCCCCGAGATGCTGTAGGCATAGGGGGCAGCATACAAATGAAATTAAATAAATAAATAAATAAATTGCAGCCAGGGGTGGGGACCCTGTGGTGCGAGCCCTCTCCTTCCCCTCTAACCCTAGAGCCCTTCTCAAATCCCTAGGTGGTCCCTGTCCCTCCCCCACTGCTCTTCCCACACCCCTCCAGGCTCTGTTTGCTTCCCTGAGAGAATGACTGACCAGTAAGGCTGCTCATGATTCATACTCCCTGTCTCTTTCCATCTGCACCTCAGACTCCCTGACCCTTCCCCTGCCATTCCCTCACACTCCCTGTCTCTTCTATTTCCTCAGATTCTCTTCCTCTTGCCCTTCCATCACACTTCCTGTCTCTTCTCCTCTCCCATCCACACTCCCTGCTCCATCCATTCCCTCACACTCCCTATCCCTTCTCTTTTTCCATCCACACCTCACACATCCTGCCCCTTCCCCTCTTTCCTTGCCCTTCCCCTTTCTCATCTGCACCTTGTTTCCCCCTCCATCCCTCACACTCCTTGCCCCTTCGCCCTTACCACCTGTGTCTCATGATCCATCATACTCTGCCCCTTTTCCCTTCCTGTCCAGCCATGTAGCACTCTCCCAGCTCATACCTCACAATCCTGTCTCTCCCCCATACTGGCATAACCAAAATCTCCCAAATGGAGGGTGAGGGTGGGGGCAACTAGGAGGAAGGCAAAAGCAGACAGAGTAGAAAAATGAATGGGGAGCACTGGGCTTGAATGGAGGGCACAGCCCCCTCCCCATCTCCTCTTGATTATTCCCCTGCTCTTCTCCCATGGTGCATACAATTTCCTTTGGGAAGCAAACAGAGCCTAAAGGGATGGGAGGAGGGCGGCCAAGGGCCATGATGAAGGCAGAGGGTCAGGCTGATATCCCACCTTTGTCTGGCGTGGTTTTGTCCCTATTTTCAGTTCATTTACTATGACAAGCATGTGGTACACTACAAGTGCTGACTTCAGACATCAGGCTCTTGAACTCCAGTGGGCAACCAAAACACCCAACCCACTGGCCTTTCTAGATGGCATGGCAACACCTTCATTTGAACATACCAGCCAAGTTCTCAAGCAGTTAGGTGCATAACACGGGGGTAAGGAACTTCCAGCCTGTGGGCCAAATCTGGCCTATGGCTGTTGTTTATTGGCCCCTTTCCAATTCTTGGATTTGGCCCGTAGATCTAGTCCTTATTCTCAAGCACTGAAACAGTGATCTCAGGGGAAGGGACACAGCAGAGAGGAGGGCATGCTCAAGAATAGGGGATGGATTTATGGTATTGTGTGATAATCAGGCTTTCTGGTTTTCCGTTTTGCATGGAAAACCAGAGACAAACATGGAATTCCCATTTTTATCAGAGAAAAACACAGAAATTCATATTTTCCCAGAGAAAAAACACCTGCCTCTGGTGAAGAATAATATTTGGTCATCTTTTTAGGAAAATGTGATTCCTTGTTTTTTTGAAGATGTATCTTGTGCCAGTTAATTCCCTGTTGCCCAAGAGAAAATAAGATTGAAGAGAAATATCTGCTGAAGCTGGGAAGTTTAGGAAAACAATACTACTTATTTGAATCCATTCCCCTCCTTTGCTGTCTGTGCCAGCTGGAAGCATTCAGCAGTAAACAGGGCTCTATTACCAAGGGAAACATACAAGCCCATTAACATAGTGAGCCCTCAGATTCTCTCCCAAGAAAGGACAGAGCACTTATCTGACTGAATACAACCATTAATTGTTGTTAGGTACACTCAAAGTCCTTCCCATCTGGACTGACTTCCAGATATATTTTAACCCCACGATTCTTCAGAAAGCTGATCTGCAGAGATGCAGTGTCTTTCAACATAGGTGTCAACTGCCTATGTGGAGGATCCAGGGGTTAAGCCCCTACCCAGGATATAGAAAACAGGGCGCAGCCTACTTGCACCTATAAAGCCTGAGGACCAGCAGGTGAATTCCTCTTGGCATGCTGGGTGGGTGACAGGTTCATGGGACCCCTCATCTGCTCCGTATGGTACTCCTGACTCCTGTGCCCAGCTGCAGGGCTTACCTGCACACCTGTCCACACTAGGAGAGAGCAGGGGCTTCATCCAGGAGAGGATGCCTATTCCCAGAGCTGATGTCACTATATTCTATCTCCCCTTGTCTGGTGCTTGGTGCCCCACGCCCTAGCGCACTCAATCACTCCTGATGGAGGAGGGGAGTGCGCCATTAGCCCATCTGAGCACTCTGCCCCTGATGCTGGGGAGAGGAGACAGCAGTGTGGCTTAGTGCAGGGCTTGGGGCAGGCATGGGGTGGTGGTGGTCTAAGTTACACACATACACTCCGGGAAACTGTAACCTTGGCCCCTACCGCTCAGAGCAGAGTAGCAGACGCAGAGGAGTTTCCCCTGTTGGCAAAAGGGATTGTGCTATCCTCTTCTTGCAATCGATCAGGTGATTCTAGAGGGAGGGGTGTAACTTTGCTCCCAGGCCAGGGCATTGCGCAGGAACGCATCCCAAATCCAGCAGAAGGTTGCTTGCTACTTCTACACACTGGGGAATGGGAAAGGCAAAGAAACTCTGTCTACACTAAAGAGAGTATACGAATGCCAGACCCACTCCAGACCTGGGGCAGCCACAGCAACCAAGGCTCAAAGGCAGAACCTCCAGGAGTGGCTTAAAGTGCTGAGACGTCAGATCAGCTCATTCAGCCTCCTGAAATCCATCAGGAGAGAAGTGCAAAGCGGTTTTTCAGTTCTGCAACCAGCGTGTCCCTGCGCAAAGAACTGGCCTGGGGGTGTGGGAGGTGGAAGGAAGGACAGGACTTCCCAACTAGGCTGGTCCAAGGCAACTTTCAGCTAGTCGCCTCCCTCCGGCATGTCCCCCCAGGCGTGCCCCTGACGTCATCTCCCAACGCATACCTCGGCCGTTACTCAACCTACACCCCTGCTGGGAAAGGAATTCTTCCCTGTATTAGCCCAAATCGAATCTTTATTGGCTACACAGGAGGAGTCGGTTATGATCTCGGTAGCATCTTTCGCATATTTGGCTGCAAGGATACGGGAGAAAGTAGCTCTGTGCCTATTGTCGTTTTTTAAATTTATTATACTCATTGGTTTAAGTGAAACTGTATTTCCTTCTGATTCAGGAGAGATGTTTACTCAGTATGGTATTGTCATTTATTTTGCTGTAAAGACTGATTTGTTTCTTACCATATGTATCTATCTAACATAGTGTTGGATTGTTTGTTTTATTCTTTTATCTTCTTTTATTGGCCATGGCTGAAGCTGGTGCCTAAATAAAACTTCATTCATTCATACACCCCTGCTGTTACCTCACAATACACCCCTGCAGCCATCTCCCCATAGGAGCGTACACACGCCTTCATGGAACTGGCCAGCATGTGCCCGCCCAGAGCCCTAGCACTCACCGTCTCCCAGGGAGCAGTCAGTGCCTCTCGGCTGGGGTGCAGCCTCCCTTGGGCGGTGCCTCTCTGTCCCCGGGCTCCCACGTCCGCTTCTCCCTTGGCAAAGTTGGCGCCGGCCGGGGCAGGAGGGAGCCGGGCTGGCTGCGATTGGCCGGTGGGGGCAGCACGTGGCAGCCCCGGCTCTATATCAGGGCACTATTGCCCTCCCGGTGGGGCGGGCGCTCTGGCGGGAGCAGGCGGCGGCGGGTCCCTCCCCGCCCGGGCCATGAGCTCCTACCTGGGCTACCTCTCGCGCGGGGAGCTGCCGATCGGCTTCCCGGGCAAGCTGTGCCGCGCCACCCCCGGCTCCGTGGCCCTACGGCCCCCCTACCCCCTGGGTGGGGAGAGCGCGTACGCGGGCACCCTGCCGGTGCCAGCCGCGGGGGCGCTGCCCGAGACTCCCCAGCCACCCCAGCTGGCCCCCTGCGCCTTGGCCGGGACGTACGAGCCCGGCCCACCCGCTGCAGAGTACGGCTCGCTCCCTGCTTGCCCGGGCTACGACCTACCCTACGGGGCCGGGCAGCAGGTGGAGGACAGCGGCGGCGGGGCCCCCCCCTTCCTCTTCCCGGGGAGCTGCGCCTTTCTGCAGCTGGAGTACAGCAGCCTGGCCCAGCCCAGCCGCAAGGAGCTGCCCGATTTCCCCCCGGGGGGCTTTCCGAGCGGCGTCTCCCCGTCCCCGGGCACTTACCCGCAGCCCAACTCGCCCGCTCCGGGGCTCAGCACCTTCGAGTGGATGAGAGTGAGGAGAAACACGCCCAAGAGAAGTAAGTGGCAGCCCCTCTGTGCAGGGGCGCGGGTCGAGGGAGGGGGTGCCCCCTGGGCAGGGGGAGCAGCAGAGCCCAGAGAAGTGGCGGCGGCGGGGGGGCGGAAACCTGACAATTTACTTCCCATCCCCAGGCCCCTCCAACCAGTGGAGTCACCAAGGGCAAAGTTAGGAGAGGGACAGATCTACCTACCGCGCCACTGAGCCTCAAGTGCAAGGGGCAGTCTCCGGGTCATGGGAGATCCCTGTTCCCTGCGCTGCAAAGTCAGGGCTAAGCAGTCTCCGGCCCCGATCCCGAGCTCCGGCTTCCACTCAGCCCACCGTTTTGTTTTGCAGGCAAGCTCTGTGCCTACGGAGTCGCCAGCCCGCCCAGCACCGTGCGGACCAACTTCAGCACCAAGCAACTGACCGAACTGGAGAAGGAGTTTCATTTCAATAAGTAACTGACCCGGGCGCGTCGCCTGGAGATCGCCAGCTCCCTGCACCTCAATGACACGCAAGTGAAAATTTGGTTCCAGAACCGGAGGATGAAACAAAAGAAACGCGAGAGGGAAGGACTGCTGGCCCCCTGCCCCGGAGGAGGAGCCGCCCTGCAAGCTGCCCTCTCTAAAGCAGGCACGAATTCAGCACCCCTCTCTCCAGCCAAGGAGTCCCCCTGATGCGCTGGTGGGTGCTGGGAGCAGCAAGCCCAGGCTGTGGCGGACACTGAACAACGGCTGCACCTGGGTGCTGAAGGACTTGGCAAGAATCGCCAATGGCTCTTGGTCTCGGCTAGCTCTCTGCCTGGGACCCGCTGCTTCTGGGTAGCTCTCCCTCGTTTACATTTTATTTATAGGGAAATCAGGGAAAGCGAGCAGTGAGAGCCCGCTGCTAATTTGCCTTCCGGGCCTTTCTGGGGAAGCGGCACACTGTGATTGTATGAAGGCCTCGCCGCCTTAGCTATGCAACCCTAGGCTGATCAGAGTAGAAGGCGGTCTGGCTGGGGGGCGCCACTCAGCTGCTGACCCGTCAGGGACCTTCCTCCCATTTGCACTAGTAGGAGGTTTTACGTTCCGCCTGCTTTTCTACGTGCCTAAGTGTGAGTACAATCACAGTATGGGAACTCCGACCCGAACAAATGCTGAACACCAAAGGCAGCAGCTCCTAGGTTAGGTTCCTATGGGTTTTCTTGCGGGGGCGGGGCGGGGGGGGGGGATATGACCTGCAGCGAGTGAGTTTTGAATCGGCACAAAATCACTCCCAGCTCAAAACTGACTGCACAGTGGTGACTTCCAGGGAAAGAGCTTTGCTAAGCGATAGTGGCATTGCTGTTGCTCGACTTTCGCTTGGCTACCTTTGCAGAGCAGCGCAGGATCCGCTTCTCAGGTTCCCCTTTCCCAACGCCAGGAGGTGGGTAATAGCCAGCCCCCTAGCTGCGAGGGCGCCAGGGAGGTAGATGAGACAATTGACGGGGGGGGGGGAGGACAATTTTATCAGACAAGAAACGGAGTAGAAAAACCTGGAACACGTGTTATTTGGGAAGAGGAGGTAATTTACAGGAGGTGGCAGTGCCCACCTCTTAGCTACCGGCCTGTTAAAAGCTCTGATCAAAGCCAAGAACCGGCCTTTAGGGGTGACAAAGCCTCAGCTGCTGTAGCGTGGTTGGCACGGAACATGTTCACTTTGCTTGTGTGTGGTCCCCGTTAAACATGCGCTCTCAATGTCCACTACTCACCGAAAAAGGCTGGGATCGCAATGCCTGCCCTTCAGTGGAACCAATATTAAGGCCACAGCGAATGTCTTGGGCTACTTTGGTTCGCAAATCAGCGAGGTACAAAACTGCAAAATATCCCCGGATAAATCTCTGTGGATGAAAGCTTTTAATTATTCAGGTCCAGGACATGAAATAAAGGAAATCTAAACTACTGGTATAAACAGATAATGGCTGCGATCCACAAACCCCTTTCTCCGGACTACCCCGTCATCCCTACGAGCTTCAATGGGGCTACTCCGGAGTAAGTGGTTTACGGATCAGGGGTAAGGTGGGTAACAGTCTCCGGACTAAAAAGTATTAATGCAAAGCCAATCAGACTGCAAGCAACCGTTTATAGTCATCAGGTCCCAACTTGTAGGGGAGACTATTTAAACTAAGAAATAGGAATTTGAAGAATACAGTGACGCAGCAAATCAAACAAACGTGACTCCACTTTGCTGGTTGTTTTGCAAGCAGCGTTGTGACTTTGGGCCATCTGTCCTTTGCAGCCTTAATGCTAATGTGCTCTTGGCTACAAGAAGGAAGTGTCGCCACTTCAAAGGGTCTCTGGTATGGACGCATTCATAACCTCCGGTCTCCTTTCTAGGGGGCTTTGATATGGCGAGGGCTGTGCTGGTTTTATTTGCCATTAAAGTGAAGGCTTTAACTGAAATCAGGTCGATCTGTGCTTCTGTTTAGTGCAGATTTAGGGTGTCTCCACATGGGGCAAATCCAGGTCTGTAGTTAGGACACTGGAATGGGGAGAGGAGGGGACAGATTGCATGCCAAGCGAGGAAGTTTCTTGAGATGGCACTGAGGGAAGGCCTGAAGGTTATCTTATTTATGGGGTTGAGAGATTTATAGTGGAGAGGTGCCCCCTATGCCCTTCTCCCTGGGCAAATCTCATTGGCATTTCTCTTGCCAAACTTTGGGATGAGAATACCTTTAGGGAATAAAACTCTGTCCTTAAAGTCAGTAAGAGTTTTGCCATTGACCTTAATGAATGGAGTATTTGCATCCTTAGTTGTAGCAAGAAAGATCAGGTCCCTATATAGCATTAAATAAAAGGAAATGGTTAGGTGTTGCCTCACTGGTCCCTAGAGTAGGAGAGAGCTAGAAACCAAATGCTTGTTCAGATGATACCTTTTATTGGACCAACTTTTACTGGTGAGCACAAATTCAGATGCACAAAAGTCTACCTCTGACAGGAGAATTTCCTTGTTTAAAACTGGACTTTTTTTGGAGGGGAGTGGATGGACACCCACAGAATAATGAGATTGTTTTCATCTCACTCCAGGACCTCAAAGCAAAGCAGAGTAAAAAAAAAAAGTTCAAGGGGGGGGGGGGGGGGAAAGAAAGAGAATAAAAAAAATAAAAATTCTTTGCCTTTATAATAATAAATAATAATAATAATAATAATGAAAACACAATATTTCTATAAGTTCCTCCTTTAAAATTGGTTGCCCAGAGTACCTAAAAGGTAACTTGGAACCAAAGCCATAAAAAGAAGTAAAATACTAACCAGAAGAGTTTCCATAGATACATCAAAAACAAAACAACGGCAGTGATTTTAGTAGGTTTCAAGAGTCTTGGCTACATTACAAAACCTTGTTTTTTGCTTTTGTCCAATTGACTCTTAGTTCCTCTGTTCTCAATATATGGTGCTGGGAAAGAATAGCAATGTTTGTTTGTAGCATGATTGGGTAACAACATATATCATCGTTGTCTAGCCCTCGGTTAAAGGAATGCTTCATATTAAATGAGTTTCCTATAAATCTTATTGAATTTTTGAAAACCTCAGAAACTGCTCAAGTTCAGAAAGATGCTTTGGTTCAACCGCAGATGTCTCTTTGTGCAAAAGACCGGTGGGACTGCTGGTTCTTTATTATGTGGTTCAAATATCAAAATGAAAAATGGCAAACGCCAGCAGTGAGAGCCTCCAAAGAAAACAGAGAAAGATCTGAGTGCAAACAAGTCTACTTTGGCTAATCTGGTATCTGGAATCTATTGTAGAGTAGAGTTACAGGTAATATGTAAAGGTGGGACAGACTGAAGTAAAAAAGGATCTGTTAAGACCAGTTGCCTGTCCTCTGACTTTTGGCTGGGAAGACATGCCATAATCGCTCCATAGTGAGAAACAAAATAAGCCCCAGGGTAACTGTTTAATGGGGGAAATACCTACATAGCTGCTAATGCTAAAATCCAAGGATAGAAAGGGATGAATCATAGGGGACTTTTGAGTCACCATCCGGAGGTCTGCCCAGAGCCTAGAAGCCATTGGCAATAGCTGCATTTTCCCCATTGGTGGCAATTGGGAAAGCATAGTAACACGGGTCCCCCGCTGTTGACAATTGATAACTGTTTGGCGCACAGGAGGAGTGAAATTTAGTGATTTCACACCAGATCCAAGTAGGCACTTGCCTATATTGCAAAAGCAAAGCATTAACCCCAGTGGCTCAGTAGAGAGCCAAGGCATGGAGATTGAGGGTGTAATTCTTTACCTATGATAATCAATAGCAAAACTCCCATTGACTTTAATGGCAGAGGGCTGCATCCATAACCTCTTCTGTATTGTTTATGGGGGAAATACACTGGTTAGGCAGTTTTGGGAAGATTGCAGTGCCTCTACTCCTGCTATACCACTCACTGCTCCAGGTACAGACAACCAATATCCTGAATTGTCAGTCGCCATTCACTGGCACTACATTCTATTAAAATGGCTTCATGTGTTTTAGTGAAGGGCTATCTATATTCCAACATGCGCTTAGGAAAATTCTATCACAATTTCCCCCTTTCTAGTTAGGAGAAATCATGATTCCTAAAATTTGGGTATATAACCTTGCATACTATCTTCCATTTCCAGGTGTCTTTTAGGCTATGCCTGTCCTGCATTTTGCTCAGTCTATAGTTCTGACTTCTTACATGCCTAAGAAAAAGCCTTGTGTGGCCTAAAAGCTGGTAAACTCTTCTCCACAGAAATAAAACATATCCTTTGAGTGACTTTGTCTCTAGCTCTTGCATTTGGGACCATAGCCACATACTCTAGCAATGCAGCCAGACAAGCTGCAGGGGCCCAATCCCTGTGCGGCCTGTGGAAGGGCAATCGCTGCCGCCTCACAGCAGGGCAAGCACGGAGAGCTGAGAAGATGGGCACGGGGAAGCCGGGCAGGCCAGCCCCCATTGGAGCTGTCGTCATGGCTGTGGTGCCCACCATTTAAGCAGGTGCCCAGCCCTGTCTTGCCTTGTCTCCCCTGGCCTGACCAAAATCCTGCCCCCGCTGTGATGTGACTGTGCACGACGGGCGACAGTGCACACTACTCACAGCCCTGACGCAAAGCTTACAGTGTGGTGGGGCAGAAGGGGCACAGCCACATGAGTTGCCCCGCCCTGTGGGGTAAGGCTGCTCTGTGATGCATCCTTGGAATTTTTTCAAGGATGCGTTGATTACAGCCAGCTGTTTGGCCTTCCCTGGGCAGGGAGAATGTCTGGTGGGCACCAGGTACACAAGCCACTGCACTGCATGGCCCAGCTGCCAAGGGAGGGGTAAGGCTACCCAAGGTGTGGTAGCCTCCCCTGCCTGTCTCCTGTGGCTGTACCCTAGATGCCAATGGAATACAAGGCTTTTTAGTAGAATTTCTCTTCTTCTGAAACATCAGGCAGATGTTTACTAGCAGCAGTTCTGTTGACTGCTGCTAGTAAAGGAAGAGATAATAGGATCCTGAACTTTCCCCAAACAGTGTTAAATAAGCCAAATAACTCAAGCAGAATGTTGAAGAAAAAGACAGATGGTGTGGAGGCCTAGAAGGGTCAGGCTGCTTTTACACATGACAAAAATGGGTTCTTATAAGTGCTTGAGATAATACCAGATGTTATAAATGCTGGAGTCTTGTAATGTGTGAAATTAATGCACTATTCCCCATTTATGCAGCGTGATGTCACAGTCTTGTAAGAGTCACATCTGGTGGGTCTTACAAGGCTGTGAGATCTCGCTGCATAAACGGGGTATAGTGCATTCACACATGATGAAACTCCAGCATTTATAACACCCAATATTATTCCAAGAACTTATAAGAATCTATTTTTGTTGTGTGTAAAAGCAGCGAGACATAGGTTATGGGGGTGTGCAGTTGAGAGTGATCTCCCAGTAGGTTACACTTTAAATTGGACTCGTATTGGCAATATAAAACAAAATTGTACTTCCAAAATTAAACACACACTTTCTGTACCATGCAGTGTTATTACATATTTCTAAATGGCTGATTCACTTCATAGGCTATAGTTAAAAATTCATGGCTACTGAATTACCTGTATGAAGCTAATTGTAACCAGTATAAATATTTACAGCTCCATATAAAATTAACTGCAGCAACAGTAAATTTTCATTGCCTGTATGGATCTTTTGTGAAATAAATGATTACTTCTGACTAATAGATGTTTTAAAAGGGAAGGGACAAAAGTGTAATTCAATGAGGTCTGGAGAAATAAATTCAAATTGGAGTGTTTTCCCTAGCCAAATATTTAAAGCTACTTGCTTCCTGTGGAAGTATTTCCAGCTTTAGAAACCAGCTACTCCATGAAGCCCATTATTAGTACCCCTTCTCTCTTAGCTACAAATAAAATCACACAGTCAGAATAATATATTTTTCTAACAACATATGGTTCTCATGCAAGATTGGAAACCAGCTGTGCTTGTAGCTGTCTCTAAATGTTTACACGGTTGAGGGGTTAGCGGTTTCTGTGGGTTTCCTTTTCCTAATGGTTTCCATGTTCATGTCCACCACTTACATTTCAAAGCACATGCCCATTTTCTTTAAAGATTGGGTGAATTCTTCATTTGAGGCCTGTCCAGCTCCCTTGAAACCAATGGAAAAAAACTTTAGTGAAGCAAGGTAAGGGCCTTAGACTACATCGAGCCCTTTCAAGTGATTTTTCTCATGCTGTATATTTTCCTGAACAAACAGATACACATGTTGACCTTGTAGCAGTGGACAACTCTGTATCCATCAAAATGACACAGCCTGAATATTGAGATTTACTTGTAAATTAAGACAGAGCCCTACAACTATTTGCCAGGACTCTGAAGGCCGAGAAGGAGGCAGCCATATTCTGTGTTAGAAACTGGTGTTTATTATCAAGTCTAATTTCTTCCCATGTGATATGAGCAATTTAATGTTGCCTTATTTCCTGATGAACAATCTTAAGAATAGACATGTTTACTCTCGTTCCTTTGCATTATTCTGTCAGGGAGAGACCCAGAGGAATGAGATAATGCAACTCATGTGCCAATTCCTGAATAATTAAATAAAAATGCCTGTAATATACATGGGCATACACATGAGACAAATAAATGATAGATAAGGGCTAGCATCTATTTGTTCAACATTCAACCCAGCAGTTGGGTGTCACATATGTTCAGTCTGATGCCTAACAGTTGGAAACAGGTTGTAGGTTATTCTGATAGGGATAAAGGCACAGCTTGTAATTCTCACTGGATTTACAGCAACATGCAGAAAAGTCTTCCAGATTCACCTTAGCCAATTTGTACCACTCTCCCGATTAGGCAAGCATTAATAATAAGAATAAGGTGTTACTGCTTGGCCTTGTTTTCTCTCCAACTGCTCATTAAATAAAGCCACTCCATTTAGGCACATATTGAATTTCATTCAGTTACTATTGGCATACGGCCCACAGTTTACAAAGGAGTCTCCAGGAAGAATTTGCACACATTCTTACTTGTGACAAAATGCAACCTGAATATTGATGCAGAAAACTAGTGATGCATCTGTTGTTTTCTACATGGAAGGCCGTTGCTGTGCTTAAATTTCAAAAGCATACAGATTGTATAGTTCTCAGATATGTAGGCGGGCATGGAAAACTGCTTTATTACCAGTCTGTTAAATGTCCAGAAGGGGCTTAATGAGCTTGTGGTGTTGTTTTCTCACTAATACACAGTAGTTGGGCTGGATTACTAACATAACACTGACTGTAAACAACTTTGCTTACAGAATAAAAAACAACATGGTAAAAAAAGCAACAAAAGTAAGCAAGACAATCTCTACCACTATTTTTAAAAACTTCCTTCCCTACAATAGGGCCTTTTCCTCTGCCAAATCCTCAGACTGGTAAAATTTGCCATTGCTCTATTGCCTTCCGAGGAGGCAATCTGATTCACACCAGCTGAGGATTTGTCTTGGATTTTGTCCCTCCACAGTTGTTATGATTGACTGTGCTATGGATTAACTACATGTTTCTACGTAGCACACAGTACATGTGGATAAGCCTGGCATTGATGTGGTACATGGTAAGTCACCCCACTTTAAATTGGAGTGACTTGTCACACCATTCACATCGTGATGGTTGTACATAAAACTATGTGTGCTACACTACTTACAAACATACTGTATTCCATAAGAATATAAGAAGTGCCATACTGGGTCAGACCAATGGTCCATCTAGCCCAGTATCCTGTCTCTGACAGTGGCCAATCATGGTGGCTTGGGAAAAGCACCCAAGAGGTCACAATGGGGGATCCATTCCCTGTTGTTTCCCCCCAGCTTCTGTCATGTTCCCTGATCCTGTCTGGCTAATAGCTGCTAATGGACCTATCTTCCAGAAACTTGTCCAAACCGCTTTTAAACTCAGCTATAGTACTGGTCCTTACCACAGCCTCTGGCAGTAGATTCCACAACCCAATTATACGCTGAGTGAAAAAA
>QEPC01011684.1:593577-615694 GCA_003113815.1 Sphenodon punctatus
GTGTTACCGGGGTAGGGGAATCAGGCGTACACACGTTCACCCTGCCACTGGGGAGCGAGGTCAGAGCAAGGAGCGACCGGAGACGAATGCCCGTCAGGATAGTGTTTGGGCTCTCACCTCTAATTAAAGAGAACGAGCCCCTATCATCATAGGGCGCTGCTGACCACGGACCCACGGCTGCCCCACACGCGCTCGCACACTCAACACACCCACGAGGCTGGGAGCGTGGGAAATTCACCCTTGGGGTGCAGGGGCCCAGGACGGGGGGAAGGGGAGCGGGAAGCGGGGCACTCACCTCCGAAGCTTGGGACACCACTACAGGGAAAGGCAGGGCACTCACTCTCTCACGTAAATCCTCTCTCACCGTCACACGTTCAAGGAATTGCAGGGTCTCAGCGAGGGTTCACACACACGGGCAATGCTCAGGCACACAGTCAATTTCCTTTCGTTTTCCACACAAGGGGGCCAGTTTCAATTAATCACCAGCGCCGTTCCCCAGGCGGCGCTGGTTCTTATGGCCCAAGCCCCGCCCTTGTACGTGCCCGCAGCCGCTCTGAGCGGCGCTGCGGGGGCGGTGGAATTGCTGCAGCTGGTTTCCCTGGTGGGGGCGGGGCCTCCGCCCGGCGTTCCCTCACTATTGCTAGGGGCGTTCCCTGTAGATCCGGGACCCGCCCCTCCTGAATCCCCGACCCTAGGGGCGTGGCTCCAGCTCCAGGCCCCACCGTCACCACGTGCGGGGGGCGTGCTGCAGCCTCCGGCGGAGCCGGGGAATCTCCCAGAAACTGGGTTCCCTCCGGAGCGGCCGGAGGGGAGCCCAAAAGAGCTTCTCGCCCTTGCGGGCTACAAGGTGGGGCCGGGGGTTGTTTTGGGGGCCCCTGTCTTCGGTCAC
Source organism: Sphenodon punctatus (assembly GCA_003113815.1). Taxonomy (NCBI): domain Eukaryota; kingdom Metazoa; phylum Chordata; class Lepidosauria; order Sphenodontia; family Sphenodontidae; genus Sphenodon; species Sphenodon punctatus. Next base: position 594,467 of record QEPC01011684.1, read on the forward strand.
CCCGTGCGCCACGTACACTGCTGACAGACTGCTGTTTGGGCTGTTCATCGACCTTATGACCTGGCCCTCTTTCAGGCCAAGTTTTTCCGCTCCCTGTTAAGGATCCCAAATAGTGTACCCTCTGCAGCTATTCGGCTGGAGTTTGGCCAATGTGGAATATCTATATGTGGCTCCAGGCAATTGCTCTCTGGACTCGCATTCAGCAGGCTTCTCCCCTGGATTTACTTTTCTTCCTGAGAGAAGATACTTATGCTGGCTCATGGGACAGTCTGATTACTGCCAAGATCTCTGCCTCAGGTTTGCCCTTGACTAATCTTTCGTCAAGAGATTTAAAAATTGTTAAGGCCGAGGCTTTGGTCAGGCTTATGGACATTAGCTGGCAGGAGGACTCTGCTCATGTAGCCGAGTGCTCCTTTTTATTTCACTATTTTTCTTTGGCCGCCAATTTTGCTAGCCCTGCTAGGTATCTGTTGGCCAATTGCTCCTATAGGAAGATCTGTGTATTTCTCCAGACTCAATTGAATGTCCTCCCTACCTGGATGTTTGAGGGGTGCTACGCCAGAATTCTGTGCCATTTAAGGCTCTGCCCCTTTGATTTTTTGGAGGCTGAGTCTTTGGAGCACATTTTGTGCTCCTGTCACTTATATGACCATTTTAGGGAGCTTTGGTTATCCAAATTTATTTTTCTTTTGCCTGGTAGAACCCCATTAGAAATTTCCCGCTGGCTTGTGTCTGATTTTTCTGACTCTATGACCTTTCCTGTAATGTCGTTTTTACTTGATGCTCTTGAGGCCCGCTGGAAGTTTTTATTATTTAGAGCCGTGTGATTTCTGATTTTCTGTATTCATGCATTTGTGCTTTTTAACTTTATTATGTTTTATTTTAATTTTGCCTTATTTATATTACATTTGTTTGTTTGATGCCTATTTCATTATTTATTTTGGTTTAAATTTAATTCTTATCTCGGTTTATTTCTGTTTTGCTATGGCATTATTGCTACGTCAATAAACAAAATTGAAAAATTGAATTGTATTGGGACCGGTGCTGTTTAATATATTCATTAATGATTTGGAAAAGGATGTTAAGATTGAGGTGATCAAATTTTCAGACAACACCAAGTTATTCAAGGTAGTTAAAAAACGAGCAGACTGAAGAACTGCAACGGGATCTTACGACACTGGGTGCCTGGGCATCTAAATGGCAAATGAGATTTAATGTGGACAAGTGCAAAGTGATGCACATAGGAAAAAATAATCCAAACTATGCGTACACAATGCTGGGTATTAAGCTAGGAGTTACCACTCAGGAAAAGAATTTGAGGTGGTTGTGGACAATACAATGAAATCCACAGCGCAGTGCGCAGCAACAGTAAAAAAAGCAAACAGAATGTTAGGAATTATTCGGAAGGGGATAGAGAATAAAAATGAGGATATCATAATGCCTCTATACAAATCAATGGTGCGACTGCATCTCGAATATTGTGTGCAGTTCTGGTCGCCCCATCTCAAAAGAGACGTAGCTGAACTAGAAAAGGTACAGAGAAGGGCAACAAAAATGATCAAGGGCATGGAAGGGCTCCTGTATAAGGAGAGGCTTGGTAGATTGGAGCTCTTCAGTTTGGAGAAGAGACGACTGAGAGGAGATATGATAGAGGTCTATAAAATCATGAGTGGTGTGGAACTAATAAACAAGGAGCAGTTATTTACCCTCTCAGCTAATCCTACAACTAGGGGACATTCCATGAAACTCATGGGTGGCAAGTTTAAAACAAATAAAAGAAAATATTTTTTCACTCAGCGTGTAATTGGGTTGTGGAATCTACTGCCAGAGGCTGTGGTAAGGGCCAGTAGTATAGCTGAGTTTAAAAGCGGTTTGGACAAGTTTCTGGAAGATAGGTCCATTAGCAGCTATTAGCCAGACAGGATCAGGGAACATGACAGGAACTGTGGGAAAACAAGAGGGAATGAATCCACCATTGTGACCTCCTGGGTGCTTTTCCAAAGCCACTGTGATTGGTCACTGTCGGAGACAGGATACTGGGATAGATGGACCATTGGTCTGACCCAGTATGGCACTTCTTATGTTCTTATGAATGTGGACACAAAGTACATTTTGATTAAATGCCTATTAAACATCTTCAGTAATTTTAAAATTCTACAGAAACCCCCCTTCCAATCCTCACCCTCCCCAAAACTGACTTCTCTCATCCTATCTTGTCACTGCACTTAGGGTTTACTCTCCTGTGTGTCTAGGCAGCACCTGACCAGAACAAATCTGTGTTGTGTGTTTAGGAACAGATTGTAGGGACCTGTCTGTAACTACTGACTGTACAGTGCCAGGTACATTGCTTGTGCTATACAAATAAATTATTATTAATAATATAATTAATACATTTCCTTTGTTAGTAGTTGTACTATTAGTAAGTTGCAATCCTAAAGACACTTACTGTGGAGTAGTACCATTGAAGTCAATGGAACTATTCTGGAGTGGAGGCTTTCAGAACTGCAGCCATACAAGAGGGTGAATGTTAGGGCACTTAGTGCCCACTTTAGCACTTGAAACTTGTGTGAATCCCATTGAAGTAAATGGAACTTGCTCTGCACCAGTGCTATCCCCAGAAGATGATGTTGTTTGTATTTGTATCGCCTTAATACTAGGAGTTATAATCACTAATCAGAGCCCTTTTGATTTAGGTATTGTGGGAAGTGAGTGTGGTTGCTATGCTGATCACAAATGGTGAGAGATGGGGACAAAGTAGTTTTGATGATATCGCTGGGAAGGCATATCAGAAAGGCCCCTACTGTGAAGATGAGTTTGTCTGAAGCATCTGCCCAGGATGGTGTGCTTGGTGTTCGGTAGGATGCAGGGTTACCAGCACTGGCAATTTTAGTTTGAGAATCTCCACTCTGATTTATTTAAAGCACGTTTCTAGTCCTCTTGGTTGCTAGAAAAGCTCCATAGTGGGGATTCAGTGATGTCCTAAAGACTCAGAAACCCCAAAGACAAATAAACCTGGACATAAACGTTAGTACTTCTGATGGCTTGGCACGAGTCTGAGCACTTGGGATTAGCAGGGCACGCCTAGCACAGGAGGCAGCTGCCCAGGAGAGGTGGGTGACAAGCAGCTATAGCCTCCGCCAGCCCCGGAGCCCTGCTCGGGTCTCCGGAGTGGTTCTTGGGGGGTGTCTGAAGAGAAACCCACGCTTCTTTAAAGTCCTGGGAAGTTTTGACTTCGGCTCCATAGAGCCGGGCGTAACCGCTCCCGGGTGTCAGTTCAAGGTGGGGAGCGTCTCTCCGGCTGGCCCGGGGTTCCCCCAAGGGACCCCTGGAGTGGGCTGCTGAGGTAAGCCAGCCTTAAACGGCTGTGACTCGGCACCGCCTCCCGAGAGCCAGGCAGCAGGAAGAGGAGGGGCGGAGCGGGCCCCGGATGCACTTGCCCCGGCGCTGTCAGTGTGGTGCCCAGTTCCTGTTCGTGCCCTTAACCTTGCGGGGTTGGTTCTTCCCCCGGGGGCGGGTGTTTTGGAGGGAGTCGTTGCCGCTTTGGGTTTGGCCGCTGCCTCCCGGGCCGGATCATGTCGCTGGTGGCAGAGGCGTTTGTGAGCCAGATAGCAGGTAATAGAGAAGTGGGGGCGGGATGGGGTAAGGGACATGGAGCTGGTCGAAGGGGGTCTGGAGCTGGTCAGGAGGAGAAGGCAGGGTCGGGAGTGGGTATCTAGACCCCACTCATCTCTCCATTCCTTATGAGAAATCAGCGAGACAGGCAATCGAGCGTGAATCCTGATTTGTGCAGAGTATTGGTAAACCCTCGCTGAGCCCCCATACGTTTCTATGTGCAAATGTGTTGGGAATCTAGAACTTGTAGATCTTGGCCACAATCCACAAACCATTTATTCCAGAGTAAGTGGTTTGTGGATTGTCGCCCTTGTCTGTAACCGCAGATGAGGTAATCTCTAGTCTCCCCAAACTGAAGAAATATTTTTGTTGTTTTTTATTTCATTTTGTTCTATGGGTATTAACCAATGAGCCGTTGGCCCACTTAGGCCCCCATGTGCCATAGAGTTAAGCTACAGCAACTAAACTCCATGGTACATGGGGGTCTAAGTGGACCATCGTCTCATTGGTTAATACCTATAGACTGAAATGAAATATATATTTATTGCTGTAGCTGAACTCCATGGTATGTGTGGTATCCCACTGGATGGCCTAGGAAATGTGAGACAAACCTAAGTCTCCCTAATAAGTAGGCTGTTGTCAACAATAATGTATCCTGGAGATGCAAGGATAAATGTTTTCCATATATTTTCTTAACAATGTATTATAGCTGAATGAATAGCTTCCTAACTCTTTAAAAAAATATTATTTACCAGTCTGAGGTAGAATATCATCAGTTCTTTCTTAAAAGAACCTACTACCTTATTGGCCCAATGTTCGGGAGAGGAAAATTAGGTGGTGTAGTTTGGGTGCTAATTTGGGACTTGCAACCCATGTTTTGTTCTTTGCTCTGTGCAGACTCCCTGCGGAATCTTGGGCAACTCAGTCATGATCTGTGCCTCTGTTTCTCATCTGTAAAAGGGGATAATAAAATTTCCATAGTTCACAGGATGTTGCGAAGATGAGTACGTTAAGGTTGTGAGGCTCATTCCATTGAAGTCCATGGGAATTTTACTACTTACTTCAATGGAGTGAGGCTCGCACTCAAAGGGTGTCTTTAGACAAGTGCCTCCCCAGCTACTACCCACCAATCGCCCACCCATCATGCATGCTGCAGGTCTGCATAGGGCGCCAATGTGGCCCTGCAACATGCATGATGGGTGGGTGATGGATGGGTATTATTATTATAAGCATTTGTATAGCGCCAGCTGTGTACCTGGCGCTTTACAGAACAATAAGATAGATGTGGTCCCTGCCTACGGCTTACAATCTAATAGACATGGAGGGGGAGACAAGGAGAGAGGACATAGGGAGAGCATGGGATAAATAACATTCAGCGGATGCGAAGTCTCAGGTGCACGTGCTTGGCTTGGTTGCAGTTAGGCAGGAGTCTGCGGGGAGGGCAGACAGTAAATACTGAAGGCAAGTTCTAGCAGACGTCGGGAAAGGCGGTGAGGAAGAGGTGGGTTTTGAGGAGGGATTTGAAGGTGTGGAGGGAGGGGGGCCGTTCCTTTAATGTGTCTCTTCCCAATTCCAAATCCTCCCTCCCCCTCTCGGTTGGGGTTCCCCAAGGCTCTGTGCTGGGCCCACTCCTCTATCTACACCCTGTCCCTTGGCAAACTCATTGCCTCCCACGGCTTCCAATACCACCTCTATGCTGATAACGCTCAACTCTGTCTCTCCACCCCCTCTCTCTCCCCATCTGTCCAAGCTTGCCTCATCAACTGTTTCTCTGATATCTTCGCCTGGATGTCGCAACGTCAGCTCAAGCTCAACATGGCTAAGACTGAACTCCTTATCTTTCCTCCCTACCCTTCCTCTCCCCTGTCCATCCTTATTGATGGGGTCACCATTCGCCCCGTTCCCCAAGCTTGGGCTTCGTCTTCGATACTCACCTTTCCTTTAAACCTTACATCTACTCTATTGCCAAGTCCTGTTGCTTTGCAGTCCACAACATTGCTAGGATTTGCCCCTTTCTCTCCGTCTCCTCAGCCCAAACCCTTGTTCACACCATGATCATCTCTCGCCTTGACTACTGTAACATCCTCCTTACTGACCTCCCCCGCTCTCACCTGTCCCCCCTTATCTCCATCCAGCTAGGGTCATCCACTCAGCCCATCGCTTCGAACACGTGCAGCCTACATGGGGAGGCGCTTGTCTAAAAAAAACCTAAATCGGGAATGGAGAACTTCCAGTACATGGGCTAAATCCAGCCCACAGTTTGTTTTTTATTTGGTTACTTTTCATTTCTGCAATCTGGCCCATGGATCCAGCCCCTGGTTTCACGCTCCAAAAGTGAGCTGAGTGTAAGGGAGCAGCAGGAGTGTGGTTCCTCTCTCCCTCTTTTGCAGACTAGTTTGAGTGACACTGTTCATCTTCTTTCCCTTCATGTTTTGCATGTTGCCACACAGCAGACTGCAGCTTTGACAACTCTGGTCAGAAACTGGTTGCAGGGCAGCCATGTTGGAGGAAGTCCCCAGCACCACAATCCCGGCAGCAGCCAAAGAAGCTATAGTAGGGAGAGAACCCTGCCACAGCTCCCAAACAACTCTTTTCCTACATCCTTCCCCCAACAGCTACGCGATGTGTGTGTTTGTTTGAAACACAAGCAAAAAACTTCTGAAAAGCTGATGTCACATTTGTTTTTACCTAGAGAGAAGTAATCAAGTCTAAGACACCTCTTTCTTGGTCTCCTCCCAGGAAAAGCATTTGAGCAGAGGCCATTCTAAAATGAATGACCTGGAATGGCCATTGGAAATAATGGGAATCTGTGAATGACAATAGTCTTTAAATAGACTGTAAAGAAATTCAAAAGAGCTGCATCTTGGACAAAGTCAAATATACTATCTGTGGCTATTACACTAGCAAATGGTACAGAAAAGGGGAAATGCAAGGAAGAGGAGAAATAATTAAACTTCGATAAAAATTGTATGGAATGACAAGGACATGGTTAGGGAGAATAGGTGGAATGAAAATAAGAGGACAACAGGGAACTGATGGAATGCTAATCGGAATCAGAGGAATGGGTTAAATGAGAAGGAATGACAAGAAGGAGGTGGCCATGGGAAGTGGGGTAGAATTTAGTGAAGGGCGCTGGAGTGAGCAGGTGGATTGACGAGAAAGCAATGGGAAAGGGTGGAATGACGAGAAGGTGGCAGGGACTGAGTGGTATGGCAAGGGATCAGTGCAAGGAGATGGACATGGCTAGTGGGTAAAACGACACGAGACTGGAGGTGTTTTCCTATGTGACGACACTTAGTGCCACCATGCTTTAATCCTGTCCAGAGTGAGGTCCCTCACTCCAGGCAGAACCTAGCCTGGCAGCCAAAAAAACCATGATGGCCGGTGAGGAAAGGGTAGGGCGAGATGCAGATGTGTGTCTGCCTGGCCCTGCCCCCATACTGCTTTGAGCGGCTCACCTCACTCCCTAATGGATGGCTAGAGCGGCCTATGAGACTGTTGTGGCTTCCTGAAACCACCGTGGAACCGGACCGGGGTAAGTGTGAGCGGGCCATCAAACATGACTGTTAGTTTTACCCTAGTCTGGCGTCCATAGCATGGGCTGTGGCGGTGCTTAGCCTGGGATGTTTCTTGGGGATGGTCCCGAGGAACAGCCCAGGCTAAGTGCCACTATGGCCCAGGCCAACATCTGGCTGCCCCTTTTACACATGACGTTGGGTACAGATTAATCCGTGCTAAAGAAGATTAATCTGTGCCCAATGTCATGTCTGAAAATACCCTGTGTGAACTGACAAGGAGGAAACCCTGGGGAGCCAACAGAATAACAAGGAAGTGGGTAAAATGACAAGGAGAGGTTATTGGGGAGTCGGTGAAATGACCAGAAGGGTATTATGGGAGATGGGTGAAGTGACAAAGGTCTCTGTGTGGAATAACAAGCAGGAGGGCTAGGGAGATTGAGCTGAATAACAAGGAGGGAACAATGGAACATGGATGCAATGACAAAGATCTTGGCGTGTCAGTGAGGGAACCATGGAGAATATGGTGGGATGACATGTAATTCTATAGTTCTCATTGCAGTTTATACTACTTTTCCCCTTACTTTTATTTCTTCTTTATTGATTCCTACTGCCATCCTCTTTGGCCCATATTTTACTTTGGCTGAGATGTAGCTCCTTTGCAATGATGGGAGTAAATACTGGTGTGTGTGTGTGACAGTAGGGACATGTCCCCCACCAATTTCCTTGCCCTACAATTCTAGAGATGAGGGACGGTGACGGCTGGAACTTACATGGGCCAGTATTCCCACCCCTAATTTTAGCCCAAAGTGACTTCCATAGTTGGAATATTGGGAGGTATGCAGATTGACGATGTCATGAGAGAGAAACATCACTCTTGCAAAGATGGTTTCACAACCCAATAGATTTTACTGCTGAAGCTTTTCCTCTAAAGCTTCCAAATTTTTATGTCATTACTCTAGGTTATATCACCTTTGCATTACACCAAATTCCCTTCCATGGGATTTCCATGACTTTTGTGTACTCTTCTTCTTTAGTTGGCTATGGTACATATATTTACTTCTCTTAATCGTTTCTCATTTGTTGATCTATCCAGTCCTTTAATTTCATTTTCAGGATGTTCTTGAACCATGACTAAGCCAGGTCTGACTCTGTCTTGAAAAAGAAAGAGACAAAGTAGTTCAGATGATATCTTTTATTGGACCAATAAAAGATATCATCTGAACTACTTTGTCTCCATCTCTTGCATTTAGGATTAGCACAGCAACCACCCTTTCTGCAAAAGAGAGAAATACTTGTCTGAGATATGGCAGGAACCTCAACAATGGCAGGAGCAGGGAGAGTGCAAAAAGTTCCTTAAATTCATTGTGATTGCAGATAATCCTCAATAACCCCCAAAGACCTTTGATTGGAAAGGTGATTGTAACATCTGATCCAAGCCACTAACCTTCTCATTGGCCGTTTTTAAGTGGGCACTGCTGGGGGGCGGATCCGTGTGCACTGCATGGGATCATGTGTGGATCACTGACATATGTCAGGTGAGGGGTGGGAGTTGGGCCAGGGCTGAGTGTGTGCCCATCCCTACACATGTTTCAGCCTGCCCCTGCATGGAGCATCCAGGATTTCCCCCCGATGTTCCGTGAGTAGGCATGAGTGAGTGGTGTGCGAGTTATGGGAGTGTGCCCCCCCCACACACTGCCTTCAGATGGCATGTGGATGTATGTCAAATGGGTGAACCTGCAGGGGTTCATCTTGTCTAAAAATGGCCATTGACCATTGCTTCAAATTTCTCACTAGCCTTCAAAGTAACGTGGTGGATGGAAGCATGTAGAAAAATTTAAAACAATGACTTTGTGAAAGTCCTAGCTACGAAGGTGTTCCTATATATACAGATACTAATCATGACACATGGACCATTGTTATAAGTGTGCTTGAGGAGTTTTGTTGGCATTGGCATAGAGGTGTGTTAAAGTTGTTAGCAAGCTAGACTGCAGCAGAGAATCATATAGTCGGAAAATGTGTATAGTATAAAAACGTGCTTTATCTAAAGTTGACAGAAATCAATTCTTGTACGACCTTTTAAAAAATAAAAACTTGAGACACAGGATGTTTTACTTTCTACAGCTGATCTGTCTTGTCTGTTGTGCAGTCAAAGGGTGTTGCCACACATGATGCTAGGAGGGAGCTGGCCTGACCTGGCTCGGGAGTTGGGAACACATCACCAACGCAGTCCCAACTGGGTCCCGCTGCGGAACATATGTTCCCGTGCCTGGGCTGCTGGAGAGCCGCACGAATGTACGGCCACCCAGCCTCGGTCATGGCAAACCCCCAGACTCAGCCAGTAGGGGGCCGTTGCCTGGCCATGTTGGCAGCTAACCTGGGGTGTGATCCAGAGGACTCTGGGATCACAGCCTGGGCTAGCCATTAACATACCTTGGACCAAGATCTGGCAGCTGCGCCAACAAACCTGCTGGTGGCTTGTGGGTCTCAGTGGGCCACTGTCATGTTTGTTAACACCCATAGATTGAAAGTAAATAAAAAGAGAAAAAAATATTTGTTCAGTTTGGGAGTCTTTATGGAGATTAACTCATCCAAGTTTATAGACAAGGGGTACGATCCACAAACCACTTACTCTGGAATAAATAGTTTGTGGATTGTGGCCAGTATCTACAATACGTTCTAGGTTCCCAACACATTTGCACATAGTAATGTTTTGGGGCTTGATTTACTGTTGATATTTTGTAAAATATTTTAGAAGTAGGTTTTAGAAAACCAAATAAGTACCACTACTTAGATGTATGTTGAACATTTGCAAGAGAAGAGCAGATTTTGTTTGCTCTTAAACAAAAAACATGCTGCTACTGTTAACACAAATGTAAGGATTATTGAGGGTGAAAAAGTGCAATATCATAAAAGAAAAAAAATACCATTTAAAACTATTATTGCTTTCAGATGCTCTTATTTCATGTGCCTTTTGTTTTGAATACTGGTTTCCTATTATATATGCATGGGAATGCAGTCATGATTGAGAAATTTTTCACATCGGTAATAAAAATGAAATTTGATTGGCTGGTAATAGAGGGTCCTTTTCATGAAAACAATCACTTTGTCATGGCAATTCCAATTAACTGTAACTGCTCTAAGTAATATAGCAGCCATAAAATGTTCCTTGTATATGCACATCATCTGAGAAGCATTTATTTTTGCTAGAAATGTATTGGAAGATGAGTTTTCTCAGCAGAAGAATGGGTCATGAGTTCTTATGGATGCTGACTTTTAAATGCTGCCTATTCTCACCTTTATATCTCTCTCTCTCACACACACACACACACGCACACACACACACACTGCATGTGTTCTCACTGTGATAATATGTACAGCATGTCCTACTTAATCACTTGGCTGCATGTTTGCGCTTCAATATTTCAGCAGTTCAGTGAATGGTAATTTTCTAAAGCAACAGCACCTGCTTTATGTGCATTGCATCTATCTGAACGTGCTGAGTATAGGTCTGCTGCCCTAATGCACTAATGATTAAATAGAACATGATGACCAAATCACTTCTATGGAGTTAGAGGCTTTTTATGGTAACATTGACTAGGTAATGCAAAAACCATTCCCTTCTCTCCTCAGAATATACGTTAGTGCTGTAACCCAGAGGAAAAATAACAGGAATTATAAGCATAAACGTTTAATTCATGCCAGATATTGCCTATGTTTTTAAAAAAAATAAAAACAAAAAAATTCCACACACTTGTTTCCAAAATACATCCAGTGGAATCTTTTCTGCCATGAAAATGCAGAGGAATGTATGCAGATTAATCCTTTATCTATCACACATGAACTCTCAGGATAAGCTGTGAATAGACCTCTTGAAAGTTAACATCCCAGTTTTCAAATGGCATAAACCGTTACTCTTCCTAAAACTCACAATTCTTATGAAATGTTTGCTGCTAAAACCATGTAGTAAAGGCTTGTTGCTTAAGTTATTATTTTCTAGATAAAGGGAGGAGGAGAAAACTCTTCCAAGCACAAGCTGTAAACTACTATTCAAAAAGAATAGAAAATAAGGCCCAGTTTTGTTCTGTGATGTCTGAAACATCACTTTTGTTTCTTGAAGGTGAGCTATACCCAAATTATTCTAGTCTGATTTTTAGTGCTAAGGAAATTAATGTAGTTTGCAAAACAGATGCTGTGTCTGACTGAATTTATTTTACATTCACCGCAAATTCACCTTCAGTGTGATACAAATATGTGCAAAAATAAATCTGTCTTATTTGCATGTTTTATGTATTAAGATGTGCCATGACTTTGCTCATAAGAAATATATAGAGAATAAAACTTGCCACGTAAATTATTCTAGACACAAGCCCCAGGTCTCTAACAATACACCAACTATCTAGGCATTTTGAACAACAAATATGTTATATTCATTTTTTAGTTTGAACTTGTCAGTTTCAGAAGAGAAGCGGCAAAACCTTTTGTGTGTTAGGGTCAGTGGAAAGATGTTCCATTGGGCACTGCCACGTTAAGATCCGCTTACTGAAAGGATTACTTTTGATCTCTATTATGCGAACACCTCCTGGGTCTTGATCCTGCACCCACTAAAGTCCCTCCTACTGACTTTAGTGCAGAGTCAGGGCCTTAGTTAGCCTTCAGATAAGGTAACTCGCTCTCTCATAAGAATTTCTTCCCACAAATGCGAACTCTAAAGGACTCATACCTCTGGACAATATTTACATGGAATTTAATACCAAGCTGTAATTATTAGCCTGCTATAGCCATTGTGATCCTAATCTGTTTTGCTTGGAGATTAGGATCTGCTCTAGATAAAACGCTAGTGAGTCACTATACCAAAGACTTCAGGAAGAAAAGAAAAGAAAAAGATACTTTGTCTGGTGGATTCATGTCAAATAAAGTGAAAATACCAGTTTGCTTTCCATTAATGATGGAAGAATTACTGAACTGTCAACTATTCTAGTAGTGGGTTTCTGAAAATCTGAAAATACTGATAACGGATATACATTTCTGTTATGTAAAATAACTGAAAGTGGGCCTTCATTAATTAAGTAATATTGCAGTCATTTTTTGAACCATAGTAAAAAGATATCTCTTCCATTAGTTGTGATCAATAAAGGAAGTATAACTAAGTTATGAATTAGCTGCTTGAAGACCAGCCAATTCAACCCACCTATGTGAAGAGACAGATCAATTTCAAAAAGGTACTTGGATCAATTTCATAAAATTGACCTAATGTTGTAGGCTAACAAGGTTCAAGAAAGCAAGTTCATGGCATTAGTGATTCTGTGGCCTTGCAAAAATGAATGCCAGTTATTTAAAGGAGAAGTGCTTTATCTTGTGTTTCATAATTGCGTTAATAGCTGGGCTGTAAAAATATATAAATAATTCATTAGCCAGACATAAGAGACTACTCACCAGGCTGGGACTTTTAGCGAAGGAAATGGCTCAGGGCTGTGAAAACCCACTTACCAACTCAAAAAGTACTCCAGAGGTGAGTGGATTTTTACAGTCCAGGTAAATAACCGTTCTTCTTACTTGGAAGTGTATGCATTTAATCATATATAAAGTAATAACGTCTTTTGCTTAAAACTATGCTGATAAGCTGCCTGGAACACTTGTAGATGAACACTCCATTTAGAATTTCCACCAACAATGTAGCTAGATGGAATTTGCTAGCTTAACCTATGAGAACCTACTGGCCTAAATAATTGTTACCTTTATTGGCTATCTTTTAAATGAGTGGTTCCTGGAGAGTTGCAGGTATGTGTAGCAAGAACATCTGGGCATTGGGGAAGAAAGGCTGGTGCCCCCAAGATAATTCTAACATTTTGTCTAATTTTGGACTGTGCCAGACTTTTTTCCAGTCTTCATAGCCAACCCACTTTACAATTAGTATTTCAAATAAGCCTTCATACAACAATATCTAAAGTTCCTAATATCCAGGGACCCATGTTCACAGCATTTTCCTCATTGCCACCAGTGGGGAAAATGCAGTGAACACGGGTCCCTGCTAATAGCCCCTCTACAGTAACATCTGTGAGGTTTCTCCCCCCGTGACTTTCATCTACTAATTCTGTAATATATATATATATCACACAATATAAAAAATCAGGTTTGTCTGGCAAGAGAAGCTGGCACTTTAACAGAAAACATGAGAGAGAGATATACCAATTAGAGAGAGACTGCTTAGTCTTAATGGATCCAGAAACAACTCAGGAAGCATCTTGTATTTAAGAGCTGTAAGTGTATTGCTTCTTGAACCAGGAAACAATACTAGCTCAGGTGAAATGTGTTCTTTGCCTAGACTTTGGCAATGAAAGTAAATTGTTTTCACTCTGACTTGAGAGATTAGACAGGGAATCCATGCAGTAATCAGTCTAAAATGCATCAACTGAAAATGTTGTGACACCTTTACTATAAGTTGGTGGAATTATACAGAAGAAATTATACAAGTTAAGGGCTCATTCACACACTTTTTTAGAGTGGGTAGTGATGCAAACTCACATTCTGGGTGTAGTGTGAAGTCCTTCGCACTTCCTGTCCTTGATGAACCTTTGTTTGTTTTTTCCACCTGATGCAAAATGTTTGCTTTCAAGGATCAACTTGGTCAAGGATCTCCCTCCCTACCTTAAATCCCTCCTGAAAACGTTCAGTCAGGTTTTCCATAGCTTTTCATCCCCATACACTGCTTGCTGAACTTCCCTCTACTGCCTTTTCATCCAGGTTCCCTTTCCTTGTAACTAAGCTAAGCATGTGCACCTGTGGCTTCTCAACTTCATAAATGTATTCCTGTCTCTCTCTACTCCCCACTTCCTTGCGTGTCTTGGATTCCTATCTTTACCTACAAGGCTATTCGTGGCCTTGCCCCCCACCCCAGACTTTCTACACTCGTCTCCTGCTCTGCTCTTGTCTGAAAGCTCTGCTCCTTCTCTTCCACCAACCTCACAACTCCTCTGCTCTTCAGAGTGTATTTGCCCATTCTCCCTTGCTGCCCCCCATTCCTGGAACTCCTCCTCAAACACATTTGCTTCTCTCCCTTCCTCCCAACCTTCAAAACCCTCCTGAAAACCTACCTCTTCCATCAGGCCTTCCCTAACTGTCATCCCCTTAGTCCCTTTCCTGATTTTTCCTAACATCACCTTGCACTGTGTAACTAAGCTAATCATGTGTACCTGCAACCTTATGCCTTCATGAATGTATCCTCATCTGTTCCCCCCCCCCCCCCACCCATTTTGAACAGTTGTAAAGCGCCAGGTACATTGCTGGTGCTATATAAATACTTAATAATAATAATAATAATAATAATAAATTAATAATTGTAATCCCCTCAGGGCAGGGACCCGTCTCTAATGATTGTTCAGTGCCAGATACAATGCTGGTGCTGTATACATAAGAGTCTGCACTGGCTCTTGATAGCTTTCAGCACATGATTAATTGTGCTGGCTTTGACTTATAAAGTCTTAAACAGCTGGGGCCTTGGGTATCTGAAAGACTGCCTCTGAGGTCAGCCAGGAGTGCCCTCTTGCGGGTACCATCTGCCCGTGAAGTTTTCACAACAAGGGAATGCAAAGAGGCCTTCTCGGTGGCTGTGCCACAATTATGGAACTCTCTCCCCTTGGAGATCCGCCTGAGCCCAAACCTGCTTTTCTTCTGGAAGAGATGTAAGAACTTTTTTTTTGGCCAAGGATTTGGTAGGCAGGGATGGGTTTGGCTGGAAGCATTAGGGAAAAGGTTGGTGGGGGGGAATGGCTAGCGGATTCTTTTTTTTAGTTGTTTTATATGTTTTTATATTTTGTAAGCTGCCCTTAGCTTAACTGGGAAGGGTGGGGTAAAAACTTGAACGAATGAATAATAGTAATGGCAAGAAGATTGAGAACCACTGGTCTAGAGCATGAACCACTGGTCTAGAGTGGCCAGGGCATCAGTTGGGTTATCTACCATGATCCCTTCTGCTGGTTCTGGTGCTCCATGTTGGGACACCTCTCGCTGGCTCCCAGTTCTAGGACACCTCAGCAACTGGTCTCGGGAGAGGAGCCAAGCACTCCCCTTTAGAGGGAGCCTTCCCCACCATGCTGAAGATGTTCATCTAGCCTGACTCCTCCTCAGAGACACTGCTGGGGTGCTGGCCCTGCTCTCCTCCCCAGAGGCATTCTCTGAGAGGCTGGTCACCACACTCCCTACGCAGTGATCTGCTAGAGATTAGCTCATTACCTACCAGTAGATCACAGCCTACCCCCCCCCCCCAATATCTTGCATAGGTTTTAGTCCCCAATATATCATTTTCTGGGCAAGGCAATGTGTGTGTGTGTGGCCGCTGAGTGGCACTGCTGCGGAGCACCCACTCAGGTGGTGTGTGTGGGGAGGCATTAAAATGGGCGGCTCCTAGTGTGGCTACCCTGACCACAGAGGCAACCCACACACACTCCCTTTGCCATCACTCATGGGGAGGGGGAAAGTGTGCTGGGCTGCCCTTTGCAATTGACATGTCCCTGATGTAAGCACTGGGGAACCAGGACTCCCCAGCACTCCCAGTCAGTTCCCGTGACTTGTAAAGACTGTGTCTCCAGCCACAGTGCCTATGAGCGGTGCCGATGGGTCTGCTGGTGTGGCTGACTGCCCCAGTTCTTATGGCAGGGGATCTGTGACTGCCCATTGCCATGGAGCTTATTTTGTTTGCTTTGCACAGAGCGCTCTGGTTTCCTAACAGTGCTCTGTGTGTAGCCATGAGTGGGTCCTGCATGGTTCACAGGAGCGTGCCTCCCTCCACTCCACCTTCAGATGGGCGATGAGCTCCATGCCTCCTGGATGGCCATGCAGGGTAGCATCTCCTCTAAAAACACCCTCTGTTGTACCTACTTCTGAGCTATCTTAGGCCCTCTTCAAATCGGCCACGGTGGGTGCGGGGAGATGGGTGGAGATGGGTGTGTGCCCGTTCCCACGGGTACACACCCATCTCCACCCACTTCCTCCCATCTCCACGCACAAAGCAACTGGCATTGGAGCCCATTGCTCCGTGCATTGGTGATGGGTGGAGTGCGGGAGCACACACCGCACCCCCTCCCACCGCAGGCGCTGTTCCTACGGGTGCCACCCCATTCCCCCTGCACCTGCTGCGGCATTCATACGGGTGCCCCCCCACCGCACGCGTTTGCGAGGTGAGAGGGGCGCCCGTGTGAAAAGGGCCTTAGAGTCCTGGAGCAGGGACTCCCTCCTGCACTTCTGGATCATTGTGTGCAGAGGTATTACAAGGGCAGTCCTTCATGTCATTTGCATTGTGTGCAATAGGAAATGAGAAGAGCCAGGGGAATTAACAGTTGTGTGAATGCTTTGCTACAAGAAAAGAAATGCAAATAAGGTGCAAGTGATGAGTTTGCATGGGGCAGGGAGAGGATCTTTTGTGACTGTACCTTTACATTGCAATCCTAAATGCACTTGTACTGGCAGATGCCTAGTGAATTTAGGATCCCAGCTTAAGCATCTCCAGCCAATAGCATAGCAAGGTTGCAGCTGGCCTGGGCTTGTGTCCCAATTATGGCCCCTCCCTAAGGTCAAGCAGTGGGGATCTTTCTAAGCAGTAGCCCCCTCAAAGCTTCTGGCCAGCCTCCGCCTCCCCCTCCCCCCACAGAGGTTGTGGTGCTGTCCTGGCTCCCAGAGAGGCCCCTCCCAGAGTGGCAGCAACCCCACCAGATAGGAAGGTTTAAGAGTTGGTGCGGCTAGCACTCCACTCCTGCGCACTCTGAAAACTTCCTTCTTGGTAGGGCTGTTTGCAAGCATCCTAAGTGCTGCTAGATAATTTTCAGAGTAGGTGGGGGCAATATTGATTCCGCTTCCTCCCCCACTTACTCTGAAAATGTCCTAATGGTGTTCAGGCCACTTGCAGAGGGCCCCCTAGAGTCCAGGGCTCTGGTTCAACGGAGCCCCCTCACTCCATGGTAGCCATGCCCTTTTCTCCAGTTGAAATTTGCTTTTGTGTAGTCGAAACAAAAGAGGGATAGTGCTTAACGCGCACATAAGCTCTGACTATGGAAGTTTAAGTGAGATTTGGGTGACCTGCATGTATTATGGAGGGATGGGGCTGCACAGTGAATTTTTCATCCTTTTTGCTCAAGTTCTCTGTTTTTGAAATTGACGGATTACTTTTACAGAAGAGCTGTGAAAATAAATGCTTGAGCTGTTCATACTACAGCAATAGGGATACCCATATAAATACATAATTGTTGAAATGGAAATTGAAGGCAACTAGAAATGATGCTGTTTAAGAGGCAAACTGGCTGTCTCTGAGTCCATAATGCTGCAGGAGTAAAATATTTTATTCTTAAATCTGAAAAATGCACATAACACATTCCCCATTCTGCAACAACAAAGAATTTGACATGGCTTTCATGTCATGCTGATTTATACCTTCTTTATGTCAGCTAAAGTAATATTGAGTGATTGCTAGGACAAGATACAACCGAGAATATGGAGATCAATCTACTGAATAAGCCACAATTCTCGGTAATTAAAGCTATTTGTGACATATGGAAATATTTAATTTGCAAGAATTTTATAAAAAAAATTAGCTTGATACCAGAGACCTTACTAAGTTCTGTTAGTTGCATATGCTTTTTTGTTCCAAATTCAACTTGAATGAGTAAAAGTCTAATGTTGTCATCTGGATCCCCTCCTGCAGGCCACTTTGGAAATTAGTAGATACTCTGCAGGCTGGATTGGAGTTCAGGGTGGAGGTGCTTAAGGAGTATGTGCTCAGGACGGGGAAAGCAAGGAAAATGCCCAGATCATGAAACTGTCCCCTATCCTTGAGTGCATTCACTTTTTCATTGCTTCAGAGAAGAGACTGAATTCATGGTCGATATCCAGGAACTGGAAAGGGGCCAA
The DNA here is from genome assembly GCA_003113815.1 of Sphenodon punctatus. Lineage (NCBI taxonomy): Eukaryota > Metazoa > Chordata > Lepidosauria > Sphenodontia > Sphenodontidae > Sphenodon > Sphenodon punctatus. Next base: position 612,493 of record QEPC01011684.1, read on the forward strand.
ATAAAACAAAAAACAGCTGCAAGTCCGAGGTTCTCTACCCCAATTGTAGGCTGTTAACAAACAAGATGTTGCCCCATATTAACCCCGGATTCACCTGCTCGTCTACTCGGTGCCCGCCAGATGCTTGCCCCGGAACTGCCCCCCAGGGCCGCTTCTCCTGGTGTCAAGTCAGGAAATGCAGAGCATACCGTGCTGGCACACCTAGGTAAACCCAGGGCAACGGGCGCCCATGGGGCAAGGTCTCTTTTGTTAAGTTCCCCCCCAGCCCTTGGTCCATCAGCACTATAGAGGCATGGCTAGCTCACCCCTCTCAGCTGATAGCTTGCAATCCTCTGCCTCCCCTCCCACCCCCCTGCTCCCACTGGCTATCTTACTGTCCCTGGGGGCCGCTAGCTGGGGTGGGAGTGTGTGTACTGGCAGCTGGGGAGGGGCGTACTGGCGATCTCACTGTCCACAGGCTGTCCAGGGACAATGAGATTGCTGGAGTGGCTGCCTAGCTGTCAGATGGCTCCAGGGTGGGGAGGGGAGTGCGCTAGCACCATCTGTGGCAGTTGGCACAAGCCTATGAACTTAAGGCAGGGGGCTGCCCATCTGAAGGGCTCCCAATGCTGCCCGTGGGGGCAACACTGGTGTGGGGTCTCCATGGATTGAACAGAAGAACATAAGAAGTGCCATCCTGGGTCAGACCAATGGTTCATCTAGCCCAGCATCATGTCTCTGACGGTGGCCAATCACGGTGGCTTGGGAGCAGCACCCAACAGCTCACAATGGGGGATCCATTCCCTCTTGTTTCCCCCCAGCTCCTGACATGGGTTTCAGCTGCCTCCCTTCCCATGTGTGAACACCCCTAGAGAGAGTGTTCTCCCCAAATATGAGATGGGAGACAAAGTAGTTAAGATGATAGGACTCTGACTCTTAAGCATCTCCAGCCAGTAGTGTAGCAAGACTGACGGGCCTGGGCTCATGTCCCAATTATGGCCCCTCCCTAAGGTCAAGCGGTGGTGGTGGTGGTGTTCTTTCTAAGCAGTGGCCCTTTCAAAGGGTGTTTATAGACAAGCACCTCCTCACCCATCATGCATGTTGCGGGACTGCATAGGGTGCCAGTGCAGCCCTGCAACATGCATGGTGGGTGGGTGGGTGATTGTTGGGTGTAGTGGGTGGATAGGCACTTGTCTAAAAACACCCAAAGCTTCTGGGTCAGCCTCAGCCTTCTCCCACAAAGGTTGTTCTGCTGCCATGGCTCCCAGTGAGCCCCCCCCAGTGGCAGTAACCCCACCAGTAAGGAAGTTTTAAGAGTCATGCTCTCCAACAGAAGTTGGTCCAGTAGAAGGTTGCATCTGGACTTTGACTCCTTTCTAGCATATTTAGTGTAACATACTTATTAAATGTTGCAATACAAGGTACTGCAGGCTTCCCTAGTCAGTACCTTGTCACATGGTAGGTGGAGTATTGCACTATTGCTTGGTGAAAGAACCACAGGTAATTTGCTTGGTGGTAGCTTTTATTGCGCATGTGGGTTAGCTTCCACATGCTTCCCTTCAATCACAGTCCACAAACAGTACTGCCTGCATGTTTACATGTTATTTTAGTAAGAAATAACTTACCTGTGAGTGGTTATTACTACAAAGGATCCTCTGCAGATAAGAGGTAAAGAAAACATGTGGAAGCTAACCACATGCTTCCAAACATTCTCACAATTGGAGAGAGACTTGGGTAAATATCCTGTGGTTTCATTGCCATGGGGTTTTGTACCCTTTACTCTCGCAGGGGCCACTTTGAAAATCAGTACAAGTTCCGACAGTTGCATAGAAGTTGGGGATGGGGGGTGCTTAAGAGGTGTGATCAGAATGGGGAAAGGAAATGGAGAGTCTGGATCATGGATCTGGGCTGTGGATCCATCTCATAACTCTGTCCATCTCTGGTCCCTTCTTCTGAGCTCATTCTTTCAGTGCTTGGGGGTAGGAAGTAGAGCCAAGGGCCAGATCCAAGAACTGGAAAGGGACCAAATAAAAACTAGCTGCAGGCTGCATTTGGCCCTCTGGGCTTGAGGCTTCCTACCTCTGCTCTAATGTGTGGACAAGGCCTGTATGAAAACCAAAGTAATAATTGTTACTGTGCTTCTGTTTGGCCTAGTTACTGAACCGACCATTTCCTTTCCTTTTTCACACTAAAACTAAACCTAAGCAGAAGTTTGTATATGGGACACATATCCAGTCATAGTTCTTCCGTGCTGAAAGCTGAATTTAATGGGGGTTTAGCTTCTCCAGGTTAGGAAGGGGAGGTGGCTGGGGGCAGGGGTAATTACAGATACACTGGGTGTTATATGTGTGTGGAGCCATATTAGCAACTCATTGTTAGTACAAGGAGTCTGAGAAAGTAGATCAAGAGAGATAGCCAGAGACAGAAAAGGAACAGCTAATGAAGTTCAGAGAGGGAGCTGAAACCCTGAACAACCCTTCAGGCTGGGAAATAACCCCAAAGGACTGGCCAACACCATACCCTCCAACAGCACCTTTTTGCCAGGTACGATAACTGGTTTTGTTACCTTGTACTGCCTTCCTAACAGTGTAAGGTTTGTATAGGATTCAGAAGAGGCAAAGAGGGTATTCAACACCTCATTAATCTCATTCTAGCAGGAGAAAGAGCTGTGACTTCCTTGCCCGTTGTTTATCCGTTGCTGAGAGTGGGGTGGAGGTGGGGCACATTTTCTTGCTTTAATATGCTTAAGGTAACTGAGGGTGATTTCAGATGTGACGGGCGGCAGCACTGACCCTGGGCCGTGGGGTGGTTCGGACCATGGGCAGGGGTGAAGGGGCACGTCAACAGACGTTTGCCCCTTTGCCCCCGGCCGTGGGGACCCCCGAACCATGGCCCAGGGTTGATGCTGCCGCCCATCATGTCTGCTGGGCAACCCCTCTCCCGGAGGGGTCGGGGCTGCACGACGCAGCGTGCGGCCGCATGGCCCCACCCCCTGCATTCCCCGGCCACCCACCCTCCCCGAGACAGGCCGCCAACACTCCGGAACGCGGTGAAGGTAACAGACGTTACTTTTCCTTCACCGCGTTCCGGATTCCCCCTAACCATGCTTCGTTTGCCGCCGTGGTGCGGGAGAACAAAGCGTGGTTAGGTTTACCGCGGGGGGTGGTTGACTGAGGTGAACATCTGGATGCACGCAAACAGACGTTCACCTCCGTTCACACTC
>QEPC01011684.1:617195-647770 GCA_003113815.1 Sphenodon punctatus
GACCCCTTGTCTCTCCCTCTGTTCCCCTTCCTATGTCTCTCCCCCAGCTCCTGTCGCTCAGATTGTAAGCCCTAGGGGCAGGGACCGTGTCTATTTTATTACTTTGTAAAGTGCCATGTACACTGCTGGCGCTATATAAATATTTGTTAATAATAATAATAATAATAATAAACTGAAAAAAGGTGGTAGGGGTTTGAGTATGTCTGTGAGAGATGATTTTTTAGCATACTGAAATACACTCACTACTTCCACCTGTAGTCCTCCTGAAAGATTTTAAAATTAAAACTTTAGAGCTAACATCAGTGCATCCACTTGATAATTTTGACTTTAATAGTCTGAGTTTTAACTTGAACCATAATTCCTGCACATACAAACCTATGTGTATTTAGAGCCTCTCACACAGACATTGTTTTTTGTGCAAATGTATGCAAATTAGAGGTGGCATGGAGTGTACCCATTTCTCTCAATCAAATGTTGGTGGGTATGCAATACTGAGGCCTAGTGCAAAAGGGGTCCATGTTGCTTTCAGGCAGGAGAGTCACCCGGAGGGGGGGGTTGGTAACCAAGATTATGTAAGCATGTATACTCCCTGCCAAACTCCTGTAGGTTTGCAAAGGGGACTCCTGTAAAGGACCGACATAATATGGATGTTTTTCATCCATACCTTGTCTTGGATTTTTTTTAAGTTGAACAGCTACTTTAATGAAACTACCTATGCCCAGGGTGCAGTTATTGAATACTGCAACGTTGGGTGTTTTCAGACATGATGGGGTGGCTTTGCCCCGTCACGGAAACAACCCTGAGATTCCCCGCCGGGATCACTCCGACACGGCCAACAGATCCCGGCGGGGAATCAGGGAGGGGGCGGGGCCACGCGGTGCAACGTGTGACTGCGCGGCCCCACCCCCCATGCTCCCCCGTCGCCCACCCTCTGGGGAGATGGGCGGGCGCTGCGGCCAATGAGGCTGCGGCGCCCGCCCGATTTGACCACGGCCCGGAATCCCGCTGGGGATTCCGAGCCGTGGTCATCGGCCAGACGTGACTTTTTGTTGGTTCCCGCCGGGGATCTCTTTGATCACGCTTTCGGGGATTGTCCGGCGGGGAGCCCCGGAAGTATGGTTGAAATTGACCCCATGTGGGAATTGACCGTGGCGAACATCTGGCGGCCGCCTAACAGATGTTCAGGGTACTTTGACCCCATGTGGGTATTGATGGGGGTTCACTGTGATCTCGTAACGTCTGAAAATACCCAATCAGGCCTTGTTCAAGAAAACGGAGGCAGGGTGAAATGTTGCTGTAAAGGGGGAGAGGTGCTTGCCTTTGACACTTAGGTTGCTTTCCCACAAGCTGCCTCGGCACCACAGGAGCATGCGCTATTCAAATCTAGTGCAGCTCCCGTCTCGTGGGAAATGAGAAGTGCGGCGCTCACGCAACGGACAGGGTAGGATTTCACTACCCTGTCCATTGCATGAGCTTGCCTGCATGAGAGCCGCACTTCCTCGTTTCCCATGAGATGGAAGCTGCGCTAGATTTGAATAGTGCATACTCCCGAGGCAGCTCGTGGGAAAGCAGCCAAACAATACCAAAAGCTGTCTTTTTTTGCATTGTACAAGTAATTTGCCATATGCTTGGTTTCTGTTCCTTGCATTTGCCTCTGCCATAAGTAGCCTTGAGTAGTTTGAGAACTAACATCTAAAGATCAAAAGAATCCAGTTACTTAAGTATAAACTTGTTTTGACTTCATTATTGCACAAATGATAAGTTTGTGTGGAGTTATTATAGCATTAATCAACCTGATTGATTGGAAATATGGCAGAACTGAAGCAGCGTGTAATATTAGTGCCTATTATTCTACAAATTATGTCTTCACCTACATTCATAAGCCAAGAGTCATGCTGTACATTAAAAATGTTATACTCCTGTTGTGAAGACACCTGGCATCCCTTCATGGATTTTTCTTTGCCCTCATAAAAGTGGGGGTGTAGTCTCCCTGACCTGTGGATTTTGGGCTTATATGAATAACTTAAAGCAGCTTTGGGATTCTACTACCGCTATTCAGAATTAATTTCCATCTTTTGTATCTGCCCATTTGTCAGCTTTATGTTGTGGCACTAAACCTCTCTCCCAGGCAAAATCTAAACAGTTTGCATTTTGCAAGATTCAGGTTAATCAATATTCAGTGTGTGGTGTGTTACCAACAGGACTATTGATTAATTATTTTGGAGGCAATTATGTTTAGAATGTTTGGGATCTTATTACTAAATTATTAATGGGTTCCCCTGTTGGACAACAACTAATTTAATTCAGAGACATTGAATAAGTCAGATGTAATTGAATATTCAGATATTTTATTCAGGATGAGCATCAAATATAGTCCCCAAGAATATTCAACAATTGCATATGCAAATATAAAGATTACAGAGATACACACTAGAAGAACATACAATCTCACTAGCAATGATCTTTCATACAACTGTTGGAAATAATCGTGTATATCATCTGGTACTACTCTATAAACTATTGTCAGGATTCGGCCCCAGACCCTGCAGCGCCACCGGCAGCCTCAGCAACGAGCTCCGCAACAGGAGCGCCCGGCAGCAGACTCGGCGCACGGGCAGCAGGCTCCACCCACCCAGACAATCCCGGAAGTAACGGCTGCCCAGCAACAGCCCCAACAAACTCCCCAGGCACCGCCCCTGGATGCTGCACAGGGCGCAGGGGCGGGGCCTCCAGCATGCCGCCGCTCAGCGCGGCTTCAGGCACGTCAAGGAGGCGTGGCCTTTACTTTAATCACCGGCGCTGCCAGGAACGCAGCGCTGGTGATCTGTTAGACTGGCCCCCCCTGTGATTGAGAAGGAATGCCTTGAGCTTGTGTCTTCTGAACCTGCCTATCCCTATTCCCTTTTCCTGGAACGTCTGTGCGGAGTGCTTCGGTGCGTGAGTGGCTGAGTGAGTGCGACCCTATCTCCCTTTCTCCTTTCCTATACTGGTAAGTTTGTTTTTGTGTGTGGATTACTGGGGCAGAGAGGGAGTGAGTCAGCCTCCCCCTCCTTGGGGTTCCCTGCCCCCCTTCCCTCCTGTGAGGATTTGGCCCCACCCGTTCCCTTGGGCCTTGGACCTTTTCCCTGTATCCCCCACATTGTGCAGTTCCTCTCCTTTCCCTGTGGATTATCTGTGGTGTGGTTGCGAGGTGGGAGGTAGGAGAGGAGGATTGCACAGCACAGGTGGTCCGACGCCCTATGATGAGATAGGCCTAATCCCTCGTGGATTTCAAGGGCCAAACTATTATCCTGACAGGCAACGTACACGTGTGAGCAGTCCCGATAAACCGTGCTGGGACTTTTCCCCCCAGGGGAGCGTAGGAGAGAGTTTGTGGTCGAGTGTTACCTCCCTTGGGAACCCTTACCCTATATTACCCCCTCCCCGTGACAGTATCACCGGCACAATAGCCTTCTCGGTTGAGAAGGATCCCTCCCGGGCTACAGATGTCGCTAGTCAGTTGGAGGAATTGGTGCGGGCTGTGCAATCTCTGGCCATGGAGATGCGAGACGTCAAGGCCAAACAGGTGCAACCTGAACAAGCCGTACAAAGCGCCTCAGCAGCTGCGACCCTGGTAGTACCCTCCCAAGGTCAGCCCTTGGATCTGGTACCCCGAGGGGCAGGGGCTGCTTTACCCCGAGAGCCAAAAGGGCCGAGGATTGAAAAATTCCTAGGGGATTGAAAAGCCTACCAGGGGTTTATAGCATTATGCGACTTGACCTTTACTGTCCAACCTCTTACCTACCCCACGGACGACCTAAAGGTCGCATTTGTGATTGGGAACCTAGGAGGTATAGCTCTGGATTGGGCAACCTCCTTGTTAAAAGACAATATTGGCAAACTATGCGAATTTCCTCAAGGAGTTTGCTGCTCTCTTTGATCACCCTCATCGGGCACGGGATGCCCAAACCCAAATTATGGCCCTAAAACAGGGGAAAAGCGGGGTATTAGAGTATGTTACCCGTTTTCAGCAATTGTCCCTTGAATTGCATTGGCCTGAGGATGTACTCAAGGTCCTGTTCCGACGAGGGCTAAATGAGGACCTAAAGGATCAGCTAGCCTTCACCCCCCTGCCGGATACATGGGGACAACTTGCTACCTTGACCTTGCAAATTGAGGAGCGCTTAATTGAAAGACGACAGGAGTGACGACAGGGGGCTCACCCCTTTATCCCTCGGCCTCCTTTCGGGGTAACAGCAGGAGGAGAAGCCTCCAAAATGGGCGACATAGAACCCATGCAATTGGGAGCAGCCCGAAGGCCTCTGACTCGAGAAGAAAGAGAGAGACGACGAAAGTCTCGTGCATGTTTTTATTGTGGTGACTTGACCCACTTTATTAATTCATGCCCGGCTCTAGCTATGCAGCCAAAGCCAGCGGGAAACGCCTTCGGACGAGGTTCCCAGGGAACCCCCCAGCCGTAAGTTTCAACTCCCTGGCATTACCTTTAAAGAGGTCCCACTTCCAGGTGCCCCTGACTATTTTGCTTTCGTCCCAACATTCTCTTATCATCTCGGGGGCTTCCAGTAACTTTATGGACATGACCCTAGTGACCACCTATGGAATTTCTATGGATCCTAAACCTCTGCCAGAGCCAGTACACACTATTGACGGGTCCCCCCTGGTTCCAGGACCCATTGCAGCCCAGACCAAGCCTTTACGATGCAGTATTGGTGCCCATCAGGAGTTTTTAGCTTTTGATGTAGGATGTACCTCTTTGTTCCCTGTGGTTTTGGGACTCCCCTGGTTGCGAAAACACGATTCCCGAATAGGGTGGGCCCGGAACCAACTTCAACTAAATTCCGAGTATTGTCAGCTCCAGTGTCTCCAGGCTCCCCCAACCCAACTTCTAGCAGTTACCGTCCCAACCTCTGCAGACCGAGCGGTCGCAATGCTTCCCTCCGAGTACCGAGCCTACTGGGACGTGTTTGATGAGCAATCCGTCTCCACGTTACCGCCACATCGGCCTTATGATTGCCCTATTGACTTGCAACCAGGAGCGGAACCTCCATTCGGGCAGATCTATGCCCTGTCTGCACCGGAACTAGAAACCCTCCGTCACTACCTCAACGAAGCCCTACGCAACGGTTTCATTTGACACTCTTGTTCCCCTGCAGCAGCTCTGATATTCTTTGTGCCAAAGAAAGATGGAGGGCTCCGTCCCTGTGTGGACTATCGGGGTCTAAACGGTGTGACTGTCAAGAACCGATACCCCCTTCCGTTGATCCCAGAGTTGCTCAACCGTCTGCAGGGGGCTCGGGTCTTTACCAAACTTGATCTTCAAGGAGCGTACAACCTCCTTCGAGTGTGCCAAGGGGATGAATGGAAGACGGCCTTCCGCACCCGTTACGGACATTTTGAATATCTAGTAATGCCGTTCGGCCTAGCCAATGCCCCAGCTGCCTACCAACATTTTATTAATGATATATTTCGGGACCTTCTGGATATCTTTGATTGCATATCTTGACGATATTTTAATTTATTCAACCATGCTAGAGCAGCATGTCCTCCACGTTCAGCACGTCCTCCAACGGCTTCTCACCCACAAGCTGTTCTGTAAATTAGAAAAATGCACCTTCCACCTTACCTCAGTAGATTTCCTGGGATTCATTATTTCCCCAACAGCCTTATACGGTCTGGGCCCTGCCTATTTGTGAGACCGCCTCACTCCCCGGGCTCTGGACCGGCCCCTGCAGTCATCGGGGGGTGCCCTGTTGGAGGTCCCCCAGATTTTCCGGGGGGCCACACAGGACAGGGCGTTCTCGGTGGCTGCGCAGTGCTTCTGGAATTCCCTCCCGATGGGGACCCATCTGGCCCCAGACCTCCCGGTTTTCCGTAGGAATTCTAAGACCTGGCTGTTCCATCAGGCATTTGGCGAGGGAGAAGGGTGAGGGTGGATGGGGTGGTGGGTTGGGGGGGGGGGTTTGGGGTTTTTCTCCTCATTTTTACTTTTTATTATTGTTATAAGATGTGTTTTTATGTTTTATTGTGTTTTATTGATTTTGACTCTGTTAGTCGCCCCGGGCTGCCTGGCAGGAGGGACGGTATAATTTTAAAAAATAAATAAAATAAATATTAATGAAAACATTTCTTTCTGGGTCAAAACCAGGCATGAAACAGAAAAAGATACCCATAAGGTATTATTAAAAGTACAAGCCTTTTCTTTTCTGCAAGAAGATATAGTTGGATGAGGAGTAACAATACTAAACTATTGAATCAAAGCAAGAGGTATTTTGTAACAATTCCTTAAACAATTAGACAATTGGGTCTCTTGAAAGTGTGTTAAATGAGCCTGCTCAAAACAAGCAGAACAGTACCATGTTTGTAACTGTTCGTCACTGAACACTTCAGGTAAGTAATTATTGCAGATTTATCGTAACATTTCAGCCAAGTTCCGTATCATATGTTGTCCAAATGCGGTACATACAATTTCTTTACCTATACTATTACTTTGGGATAATTCATTATTTTCCTGAATTAATTGGTTCATATTTATCTCAGTCAAATTTAACAAATTTACAACCTCATGCATATTATATACTGTAAATTTACCTTCTTCGGCTAATCCTTCTAATCCCTGGAATGTAGGCTGGAAGATTGAATGAGCTTCTTCCCTCCTATTGAAATCTATATGCTTCTGCAATGTGGCAATATCTCATTTATTCCATATACCTAAACCTGTACCAGTTGTTCCTGAACCAGCCCCAATCCAGGAGAGAACGTCAGTGACACTTCTCTTTTGTTTATGTGTAGATTTAAGGGATGATTTTAGATATAACCTATATTTGTCATACATGTATTGCTGGTGGGTAATTATTTCATCAGTCAGAAAAACTGAATAAAAATGGGCAATTTTAGTATGTTTACAATATTTAAATTCTTCCATGTTCCATTGAGAAAAATTTAATACAATTGGAATGTGGATATACGAAACATCACTGATCAAAATTTCATCTGATGGAGATGCAAGCAAACCAATCCGGTCCCTAGGAAAAAGAGTAGGAGAAACATCATCAGTATCATTAACTTCATTTGATCGTAAGTTAAAATCAATGTGCTTCCATACCACCAATTGATAATAACAATTAAAGATCTTTCCTGGGTTGAGCATATCTCCTGGAGGGTATGTAATGGTTGCCTCATAAATCCCTGTACCTTCCTTAGTTACTTTAATTATGGCCAGTGTATGCAAAACATGATGGTCAGTTATACTCTGATCACACTTAGCACTATTTCTAGTATCAATAAAAAAGATTTCCTCTATTGGTTTGCTGTACCAATTCTCCATTAATTGTATGACACACTATTCCAATATGGTCTCCCAAAGGATTAATCTTGAAGTCTGTTTTAGCCCATTGTATTGCTGGTGATGTAGTGGAGTGTGATATGAAAAATGAAAAGTAAACTTTTCCACCTTCCATAACTTCATACAATTTATCTCCACAGGAAATCTGGGTTTGAATTGCAACCTGAGACATGACCCATATTAATTTTCCAATAGGTGGATTCTCTAATTGAATTTCTAAAATTTCCTTATATAACCATCTTTTTTGATTGTATTGATACATAAGGCGAATGTGAATTTTAAATCTTATTGGTGTGACTGCTATGCGATGTACAATCAATTTTGGAGGAAAATAAGTACAACTGAATAACAAGTCCATTCAAAGTCCAAGTTGCCTTATGTTGTGGAGTTGACCAATTAGTTTCTTGTGGCCAAAGTACATACCATTCAATGAAAATTAATTGTCCATCTCCCAAGTTCTTTGGTACAAACACATTCTGATGAATGTTTAGTTCAATGTCCTCATCTGTGACATAGGCAAGTTTGATGACATTATTCTAACATGCATACAGATGAGACAAGACAAGCAGAATCAGCAACAGCAGGCTCATCTTGGACTTCCACCAACTTGGGAGCATCATCTGGATCAGTTAAGTCCCCAAATGTAGCCTTTACAAGAGCAAGTGTTCTCGCGTGATAAAAGAGGATTTGTGCATTCATACAGGCGCTAATCCCCGCAGTTAAAGAGCTGCGATTGCGTGAGTTTTTCCCCTCCCAAGTAACGTCAGAAAGCAGCCTTAAAGCAGCCTTCTCCCCATACCTGCTAGATGTTTGCCCCGACCCATGGTGGGGCAGGCAGCTGGCTGCTCCATGAAACGTCCTCGGGGAAAATCATGAGGGCATATCATGGGCAGCTGTGGAGTAACCTGTGTGACAGAGTGTGCTTGCCCCGCCACACTTAGAGCAAGGCTGCAGGGCTGTGAGCCGGTGCCGCCTGTGCCTTGTGCACGCATGCAGTGCGACCAGTCCAGAGGTGCTGCTATCACACACACAAGACACCCAAAATGCAGCTAGCTTATTCAGCGCATTATGCCGTGAAAAGAGACATATAACCAGTTCAGTTGTGCCCCCATAATCAGTTCATGCTGCCTCTACCCATAACCATTTAATTTGTGCCCAAGGGGCAGCGTAAATTGATTATATGAGGGCGCAAATGAACTGGTTAGTGGGTTTAAAGACAGTATTCCTGTTAGCAATAACTTCATTAGGAAGAGTTAGTGAAATAGCAGCCATATTAATCTCAGAACCATATTTGCAGATTTATTTTCTAAGACAGAATAGATATTGCTTTACATCCTAAATTCCTACCTAAGTTAGTATAAGTAAGACAGTTGTGAGAATGTGGCCCTTTTTACACGGGCCTCTCCCAGCCATGAACACGCAGATTTCTGTGTGTTCATGGATGGGGGAACCCTGTGTGAACAACGCGGTGCACGTGCCCATGGTGAGTGGCGGTACGTGCGCGCCCACCTAACACGCATCCCCACTCACCCCCCCACTCATCCCCACGCACAGAGCAACCGGTGGAAACGGTGGTTACTATGTGGGTGTGGATGAGTGGTGGGTGAGTGGGGATGCGTGTGCAGCCATGTGCATGCCCCATCCATGCACTGGCACGCCCACGGACTCCCCACCCGGCAGAGCCATGTAAAAATATCATGTGAGGAGCCACTCGAAGAAGAACAGAAGGTTGCTACCTTGTAAACAAGGTTCTTTGAGATGGTTCCAAACATTCTCACAATACCCACCCTTCCAGCCCCGCATGGAATTCTTTTATATTTCTAGAAAGGGTTGAAAGGACGTGTCATTCAGAGGGGGAGGGTGCTTTTTATACTAGAGGAGCTCGGGACCATCATGTGGTCTATTATTTGAATAGGGTGAGCGCGCACAACCCAGTTGTGAGAATGTTGGGAGCCATCTTGAAGAACTTTCTTTACAAGGTAGCAACCTTCTGATGAGCACAGTGGGGAGGAGCTGTTTGTAAACAAACAGCCTTATCTCCCAGCCCCTGCTGCTGCTGCGCTATCAGGAGGCAGAGGCAGGTGAGGGATGGGGTCTGGAGCCAGGAAAGGGAGGAAGAATCACTTAATGGGGGAGAAGCTGGCTGCAGCCTGCAGCCCAGCCAGGCAAGTGCAGGGCTCCAGCTGGCCGTGGGGCCATGTGCGGCCGCACATGTGGCTCATGCCTGGGGCCGGCCCTGTCTGCACTCGTGCCTGGCTCCCTGTGCTGGCCTCACAGTGTGGCAGGGCTGATTGCCCACCATGGGGGGCTTTGCAGGGATTGGGTTCATGCCGCTTCTCTGGCTGCATCCCATGTGTAACTACAGCCAAGGACTGGGGCTGTGATTGCAAATTATAACTAGCAGAATGTAAGATTGGGATTGGTTCTGGGAATTCATACCTGAATGGTTTCATGTCAAATTTTGGAAAATACAGATGGGACCCAAATGACTACCTTAAATGTCTACGCTGCGGCTTCTGTGCAGCTTGCAAGTCATCCTCTACCTTGGCAACATATTGTTGTGGTTTTTTTCTGTTTTGTTTTTTACTTGACAAGTCTGGTATGATCAGGTTTCTATGGTCATTATACAAGCAAAGAAATTACAGATATAGAACTGTCCAAGAAATTAGCAACAATTGGGTAATTCTTCCACTGATGATGATTATGAAGAGGTTGCTTTATGTTCAGATTCCCAGAAACACCTGCATGACCTTTATCTTAATTATATTTCTTTAATTGAGTTGATACTTTTAACAGTGGTTTCTGATATCAAGAACACTGTGTTCTGTCCTCCTTCCTTCACTTTAAAGAAATAAGAATATACTTCCATCTCCAGAATTGCTACTCCAGGGCACAAACTTTAATGGGTGGGTGTAAAAGCAATAAATGGTATAATAAAACATTTTTCATGACACTTGGTTTTGATTAGTTGCTTTCTCATGCCAGTACTGGTAAAGCTTATTGAAGCTGTGTGTGTGTGTGTGTTTAATATTAAGGGTAGCGACCTTTGCAAGATTGTGTGTACAGTATTACAAGCTTTGCAAGCCTTTCTAACTTCCATAAAATCTAAAGTTAATACCTCAGGAGTAATGGGCAAGAACCTGTTAATTACTAACCTATGCTAATTTTGTTGTTGTTGTTAGTATTCTGAAGAAGGGCTATGTCTTTTAATCCTGCAAAGGACTTTTAGTTTGCCGTTCATATAATCTTTAATTGACTTGAAAGCTTTAAAAATATTTCTTCATTATATGTGAATAGCTCAGCCAGCCAGTTTGATCATAACAAAATGTGAATTGTCAATTAAGAACCTTATTAAAAGATATTTAACAATGAAATGCCAAAAAATTTCCCTGCCATCTAACCGTTGGCAGTAATAGTACCGATTGTTTTATTTACAGAGTGCCATAAATTCACATGGCACATGTTTAATCAGTTAGACACAAACATTCCCAAATGGAGTTTTTTGGCTCTCCCCTTTGTTTAAACAGTGCCTGATTTATTATTTTAAAAGTATATTGACAAATATCCACGTCAGCCCTATCAAATATAGTATGAGGCAGAAGTACCTCCCGCGCTGCACAGTGTTTCTGGCAAATTGCATGCTGAAGTGCCGAAGAGCGTGGCTGAGTGATTCTGCAATATGTGGGCTTAATCAAGAGCCAGCCTTACCAGGGTAGGAGGCTGTGTGACCCAAAATGAACTTTCCAGCTGTATTTTTTGCGTGGCTGTTTCTTCTCTGTATCTCTGTACTCTTCTCGGCAGGATTATTCATCTTGCAGCCTTAAATCTGTGTTCTTAGGATCAGACAGAATTGAGCACATTGTGTTTTGTGGGGAATATGCATGAGAACTCTGTCACAGCTGGGTCGAAATCCAGTGCTATAGCTTTATAGTTGCAAAATTGTCCTGTGTAGTTTGAATTTTAAGGTATGCGTCAGGTATAATATGGGTGGGGGTGGGGTAGGAATTGCACTACCTTTCTGCTCCTTGTGACGAAGAGGTCAGCATGAATAACAGTGGATAATTTGTATGGTAGGTTAAATTTTGGGTTATGCAACTTTGTCAGTGGCTCTCAAATCTTATCTTTTTCTCTAGGTAACGTTAATGTTCATTTTGCATTTGCTAGTACATTGTTGTTGATTTGTTTAATTATCAATCAATTCCTTTTCTTTTCACAGCTGCAGAACCCTGGCCTCAAAATGCTGCATTATATCAGCCATTGAAGGGTAAGTATGTATTTTCTGCATTTAACAATGACTTTGCAGTTAATTATGTTGCTGCATATTTTATATGGTTTAAAAAAACCAAAGAGACCCTGTTGAGAAGAGATTCCTTTGTGTTGTTTGTCTGGTCAGAGGTTTTAGCTAAGCTTGCATCTGCCAATATAAACCAGCTATTCATGGCCTATAAGGTCCTTGGTTTATTATTGACTCATTATATTGGCTGCTGTAGGCAGTGTAAAATGATGTGGTTGCAGGCACAGTTGGCAGATTTACTGCGCCAATAGCTGAGGCAGCAGATTTTTGAAGTCTTGTGGTAAAGTGGGCTCTCAGTAAAAAGGAACTGTTAAAATGTATAGGCTAGGATGGTTCAGGCTCCCTTTAGCAGCTCTTCATATATCATCAGATCACATTATGGCCCCCATTTGGGGCTCAGCAGCCTGCTACAGTTGTCAGAAGACTGCAAAGTAATGAAGACTAATAGGTAGCAGCCCTAGTCTTCTAAGCATGGAATTTTTATTGCAGCGAACTTGTCATCTTTCTTTTGTGTGACAGACCTAGACACAGTGTGCAATATTAACTGCAAGCTGGCTTTATAGGATTCTCAATGCCTTTACTTTTTAGCTAGAGGAATTATGAAGATGTTGTTTTACTTACGCTTTATTAGGAGGAGAAGAATTAGTCTTAAAAAAACATCTCAGACACACGCTTGTTTTAGTGGGAATTTTTAATTGTATATCATTGGCAGAATAAGATAAATGGTAGGGCATATCCAGAAAAAAATATTTCTGGCACTGTATATTTTCTATTAATGCCAGAGGTTTTGCAGTAGAAGAGCATCATAATGCATTGATGTAATGGTGTAATTTATCCCATTAACAGTATTTTGTTTCTCTTAATTTGCGTATGACTTTTCTTTTACACACAATGTTATGCTGTTACCCATCAATAACTAAACAGTCACTATTTCTTATAATTATGTTCCTTAATTTTCTTTCTACAGAAGAGCAAATCTTGCTTTCTGATAATGCCTCCTCTCTTGCTGTCCAGGTAAAACACCATCTTTTCTAAGCTAGAGAGATGTTTAGTTTATTTCTTTGAAGAACTAGATACTAATTATAATCATCAAGCAAAAAAAAAATCCTTAATTTAAAAATGCTTTCTATCAAAGTGCTTTTCATAGGCAATGTTTTGTATTCCCTTGATGCAATTTAATTTTTCAAGTAGAAATTACTTTTGCAGGCTGGCTCCACACTGGGTTTGTGCTCTGTAGCTTGTGGGACTCATCATCATCAAATTTATTGTTTAGCCATAGGCTTTAACACATGATAATACAATATATACACTGTTTAAAAATCGATATGGGAACATCCATAATCGTATACAAATTACAAATTTACAAATTTACAAAGATTACAAAAGAAAAAGAAATACTCCTTATGGAGCTTGTGGGACTGGAAGTGTGGAATTTTTGCGCCACATACTTCTTGCTACTGCTCACCCCTCCAGCGTGGGCATGCACACTACTGCTCTGTGACTGCCCCATGCAATGACGATACTGTGCATGTCCATGTACACGACTTGCAGGAGAGACAGCCTCTTGTGGACTCAACATTAGTCCTTATCGTGAAGATGCTGTATTGTTTTTAGAATCTTGTGTTGATGTCTTTGTCTATGACCACATTTTTGCATATGTACACCTGTCTCCTTGGCTACAGTAAATTTTAGACAGATTCCTGTGAACTCATCTGTGATCTTTGTAAATTTACTCCATCTGTAATCAGTCTGATCACTTTTTAGGCTCTTACGGAAAGGTATCCTTGCTACTCCTCCATATTCTCCCTGGTTGTTTTGTCTTCATAACCAGTGTGTCAAAAAGGGATCATGGGCACAGAACTGAAAGAGTCAGTTTGTCATATTACTCTTAGTTCTACCAAGTGCAAAGAGTAGCAGATAAGTCTAAGATTTTAATCTTGTTGAAAATATTTTGTGGCTTAGAGTCTCTGAAACTCCATGAGCCTATTAGGCTCAGTAACCAGAGGCTGCTTGCTATTTTGAAGAGATGCTTTCCCTGTTAGTAGAGATGGACTGTTTGGGGAGAATTGTGGTGGTCTGGATGTATATGGGCTTTCTGTCTTCCAAAGCTGGTTCTGCTATCCCGGATTGTGACTTTATCTTCCTCACTATGCAACAGTTTATTGTACGTTCAGTTTATGCAGTCATGTGTTTATCTCTTTGGTCAGAATAGACCCCTCAGAGATAACTTTGTTATCTAAAATGTTACTAACTTGTATTTTACAAAATTGCCAATCAGAACGTTAGGCCCAGTTTATTACTTCAGCTTTGTAGTCCGTTAGACCTGAACGATCTAACACAGTCAACAGGGTACAATTGCACTTTTTAAATTGCCAAACGTAGGTCGTCAACCAAGACTGCAAGCGCAGTCTTGGTGCCATGAACAGGATGAAATCCTGACTGACATGGGTCCAGGAATCCAATAGCTTCAAGGTGTGCCTGAAGCTGTGAGGCAACCACCCGTTCAATAACCTTCCCTGAAAAGGGAAGATTAGAGTTGGGGCGATAGCTGGCAGGGGAATCAGTGTCCAGAGACGGCTTTTTCAACAGGGGTTTGACATCCGCAGTTATGAGGCAGTAGGGCACCCTGCCCTCCCGAAGGGAGGCATTGACAACCCCAGCCAACAATGGCCCCCATATCTCTCAGCTAGCTTCCACCAGCCAGAATGGGCATGGATCTAATTCACAACTGGTTGCCCGCATCACTCCAAGGGCACCACTGTATTGGTGGGGGCTGATTGAAGCCAACCCCAGCAAACTGGACATGACGGAGCCTCCCGGACCTCAGACTCTGACTCTGCATCCAAACCAGCAATTCCCAAGTCGAGCCAAATACGAAGGACTTCATTAGCAAAGTAGGTGGCAAACTCATCACAGCAGACAACTAATGGCTTTCTAACTCCAGGTGGAGGCAGCTAGGATTTAGCAGGCTATTCACTACCTGGGAGAGCTCCACTGGACGGCACTTTGCAGATGCTATGGCAGTAGGAAATAAATCTTTCATCACCACCGCCACAGCATAGTCCTTCAAAAGTGCTCTATGCCGCAGTTGGTTGGTTTTGGAGCGAGTAGAGTGTCACCTATGCTCGAACCACCTACCCTCCTGCTTTAGCAGCTTCAGGTCCTCTATATACCAAGGAGACCTGCGCTGCCGCTGTGGAGGAAACAGATGCCTGAGTGCCACTGTGTCGATGGCCTGAGGCAATGTACCGTACCACAGATCAAGCAGGTCATCGACAGAGAGGCCGTCAAGGTCAGCGGGTTATCTCTCTTTGGCATGCTAAATTTCTCCCATTTTTCTAGGGATGATGTAGAGTAGGTAGTTTGTTGAACATTTGATTGCATGATCTTATTTTTTCATTTTATACTTCAGAAACCCTTACTTTTCTAGTTCTTGCAAATATTGTATTTTCACCAACCATCAAGGCATCAGGTGGCCCTTTAACTTATTTTCTTAAAGAAAACATGTCGTTTTTCTCCCAGTGTAACATTTTGCTTGACTATTCCAATTCTATTGTTGCCCTATGTATGTCACTTAGATGATAAATTAACCATAATAGATTAAAAATCTTGTTTTTCTTCAATATTCCTTAGCTTGACAGCTGATAGTAGCCATGACTATAAATATGACTTTGGCAGATATCTGATTTTAAACTTTATGGAACAATTTTCTTCTGTGTAGGGGAATGGTATCAGTCTTGACGAATTTGTATAAAGGCTACACTTATGATTTTAAAGAAAAAGCTTGATTATTTTCTAAATAATACATGGCTCCTTAATTTAAAAAGTCAGTTTACTAGACATATATTGCAGTAGGCAGCTTGTAAAGTAGGTGCAGTCATATCCCGACCCTTTCTGATTAATAAACTTTTGTAATGTGTTTGGGAGGGATAGTTGTGTTTGCACTGGAGGATGGGTGAGAGAAGAAAGAAAGAAGTCCAGCACTGAGCAAAAGAAATCCTGAATCTGTTCTGATGCAGGCTGTCTTTCTCCTTCACTTTCACAGGGTGAAAACAGACATGGACCTTATCTCTGCTTTAACATTTCTTATGCATGTTGCAGGGCTGCATAGGACACCAATACAGCCCTGCAACATGCATAAGAAATGTTAAAGTGGTGTTAAGTGGAGTTACGTGCATGTCTGTTTTCACCCACCGTCTCGGGTTTGTGGCAAATGATTGTGAAAGTGTGATAGAGATCCCTGACAATAAAGAGTAGGAGTTGCTCATTGTGAACTGTTTAGACCAAAATAATAATTGTGGCACTCAGCTGCACCAAATCACTCCTTCCCTCTTACCAATAACCCCTCTGCTATAATGGCTGCGCGGAAAGCACCAAAGCACAAACTCTAAATACTTGCTAGGCCATTAGCTAAAATAAAACTGAGCAGTGTATTTCAAATAGTGATGTTGTGTACCACAGCTATGGAACAGATGACTTTTTAAGACTGAAAAGATCCAAAATAAGTTGCTCTTGCTGTGTGTCTTAGCAATTACGGAATATGTTCTCATACAATCAATTTAATATTAAGGGCTAAAGTTTCAGTATGGGAATTAGGTGTGTCACTTCTGTGCAATATTAATGGCTTTTCTCCTGCTCATTGCAATTGAAATAGTAAGCCTGACTATTGAAATTCCTTTGTCTTTTATTGTGTTCAAATTTCTGTTCATGTGTGGAAAGGCACACAAATGTGCAAAAATGAGTCATTATGTTATTTATAATGTGTCTTAAGACTTGTCCATTAACCTAAACTAGCATATTATACAGTCGTTTTGGAAGCGACGACTGGTTGATCTTATGTTGCATATCCAGGATACTGAATGCCATTTCGCTTTCACTGCAATGGAATTCAGATAGAGGATCCTCTCAGTAATGAGTATCCTACTACAGTAATGAGTCTTCTCGGTAATGAGTATCCTAATACAGGGTAGAGAATTTTATATGTTGATTGAAGCCTTTCCCTTGTTCCCATTTAAAGCTAATGAAAATTATACAGGCACATCAAGAATAGTGATACAATTCAGTATGCCATTCATTGCAACCCCAAACCCCTCACTTCCCCATCCCCTTTTTAAAATTATCACTATAATTATTTTCCATTACTCAATATTTATTTTTTCTTCCCTCTGCTATTACATATAAACAGTATTCTGGCTCCTGAAAACTTCTGAATCTCCAAAAAGAGTAAATGAGGTTAATAATTGATGCAATTTACAGAATGTTAAATAGTGAAAACCTCAATTAATTAGAGGTGTGTACCAGGGGCCCATGTCATTTTTGTTTTCAGTTTTTTGTGTTCGCTATTTAAATCTGTCATTTTTGTGCTCATAAATATCAAATTGTCATTTTCATTTTTGCTTTCGTTTTTGTTTTCCGTTAGTTTCAATGAAAAGCACATTTTTGGCTGTAACCTTCTTGATTTTCACTATATGTGGCTGAAACCTGGTGTGCTTATACCTCCAATGGAAGGAATTATGGGTACCAAATTCCAAAAAGATTGGATAAAGGAATCCAATTTAGAAGCAGTTGAATTAATTTATTTTGCAAACATCTTCATATACATTCTTAGGTGTGACTTCTTTGCCTCACGTTTAATGTAGATGAAACTTGGCATGGTTATACCCCTTATCATATTTACTATCCCTGCCAACTTTCAGAAGGATTGGATAAAGGGTCCTGGTGGTATAAGCAATTAACTTATAAATGTATGTCTGACTGTAACATCGTTGTGGTATAATATCGGTTTGTGATGCCAGTTGGCCAGCAGAAATGTCAACCAAATATCCTCATTCTGTGCTGTGACCATCCCAACATCTCCCCCCCCCTCCCCCTCTTGTTACTGGGAAATCAGAAGCATCTGTTCAGGAAAGAGCCAATCAAGATTCTCTTACGTCCTCTGTCACAGTGCTGCAGGATGTGATTGCGATGGTAATTGGCCAGCCTGGATGTGTAAACTATGTCCCTTGATTGCTGGGATGCTATCCCCAGTCCCAGTTATGTCCCTTCTATGCCCGCCTGAGGGCCGCTCCCTATGCCTGCCTCGAAGCCACCACCCATTGGTCCCGTAAAGCTGGAAGCATGCAGTAATTGGCCAGTGAATGTGTCTGTCAGTCTTTTGGGCTGCTCCGCATCCTCCCTCCTACAGCCTCTCTCCCCCTGCCATGCCAGGTGCCTGTCTCTAACTGGCACTGCACGTGCTGTTGTTTACCTGAATAATGGTCTTCAAGGGGACAACTTCAATTGCTTATAAAATTGGGTCCCTTTATTAAATTGTTCTGTAGTTTGGCAGAGATGACAGGGAAGTTATATGATACATTCCTGCCAAATATCTTGTAAACGGGATGGAATATACAAAAGTTACAGCTGGAAATGTATTTTCAAGTTAATGTCTTATACCATCAGGACCCTTCATCCACTCTTTCTGAGAATTGGCAGGTGTGTTAGGCTTGTGGAGGGACATGATATGCACACGTTTCATGCACATTGGATGGAAGATAAAGAAGTTGTAACCATGAATGTGTATGGAGCTTTTCTTAAAATCACAACATTCAATTGCTTCTACAATGTGTTCCCATTATTGAATCGTTTCATAAATTGGTACACATAATGCCCCCCATTGGGGGTACAAGCATTACAAACTTCATCACAATTGAATAAGAAACAAAAGAGCTATAGCCGGAAATACGTTTTTCAGTGTTTTCCCTTTATTTCAAAAACAAGATGTCATTTTTGTTGTTGTTTGTCATTTTTGTTATTGCAATAATAACGAAAACAATTTTCATTATCGTTATTGTAATAACAAAAATGCACACCCCTAAAGTTTATTTCTTTTAAACCATTACAGTAACTGAAGACATAAGCTGCAGTCCACAAACCACATATTTTTTGGAAGCCTGTAGTAAGTGGCTTGTGGAACGCAGCCATAATTTGCCATAGGGTGTTGACTTTTGAGCTGTGGTTCTCTAACTGTGGGCCAGGTTTAAAGGAAAGACTAGGAATGTTCTGACCTCCTGCACTCTTCTTCTCCAATCTCCCCTGATACATACCTTACTATTTCATTATGTAGACCAATAAAAAGAGCGTCTCATATACTCCTGGCCTGTTTGAGAAACTCTTCCTTATAGAACAGGAATACCAGCAGTAGCCATCCCATTGTGAAGGACTGGAAATGATTGACTGTGTTCCGATGAAAGACAGTCAAGAGCCAATGGGGTATCCGAATTTGTTGTCATAGCGGGTAACAGATTTTTTTCATCTCTGTGTCTACTATCAGATGCACCCCCTGAGATTCTTACTGCATTTTTACTATATTTGCTAATGTTGCTGTATGACATGGAGCCTAGGAAAATACTTAAAAGAGATGGTGTTGCCTAAGAAATCCGCTGTTATCATAATTTTCAGGTTCGACTTTCATACTCTCCTACATGCATTGGATAAGCTACTTGTTCTACATAAGCATTTGACAGTATACATGATTCTGCTTTCTTAAGCTGTTGTCTCCTACTTGAGATCAAGGGCAGAATAATAGCTTCTTTAAAAATGGACAGGTTGTCTGTATCCATACTGCTTAGGTCTCAGACAACCTGTTGGGCGGTGAGAGAAAAAATTAATGTCTAACTGTTCCCCACTCTTGTCCCCTGTTCAGGTGCTAAAGTTAGTTCCAAATTCTGAAGTCCTCCTTCATGACACTGCTTCCACCCTGTAATGTAGCATTTGCAAAGGACAGTGTTCTGTTGTGGAGACAATCCATTTGAAGAGCAAAGGTTACTTTGGAAGAATCAAACCAGACGATAACCCACTGGAGTCCATGTTCAGTCTATGCAGCTGCCACTCACATGTTTTACGTGTCCAACCTAATAAATGGACAGTCCTCTGCCTGTATTTCATGTTCTTATGGCAACCTCCACACGGTGACAGCAATCGCTCTCTGCCGTGGCTGCCTCAGCAGAGAGGTATGCTTAGGGATCTCCCTCAACCTCCATCTCCCTGCCCCACAGCCACCTCTCAGTTGAGAGGTGGGCTAGAGCTTTCCAGTTAACTTGCCCTCGGCGACAAGCTTTGAGGACTCTTTGCTTCTCCTTGGGGAGGTACTGGAATAAATTATTTGCATTTTCCCACAGTAGATGCTGATACGAGACCATCTCCGCTGCGTAACTTGCTGCTCACATCACCATGCTCGATGATGCAAAAGATTTTCTCCCAAAGAGATCTATGTGACATCCCTCCTTATCGGCTGGAGAGGTGTCTTGTGTAGCCCTGTTATACTTCTCTGAAGAAGCTGCCACAATCATGGAATTTGGAGTGGGGTGTCTGAAATAAATTGATTCCTCTGATGGCGGGAATAGAAAAACTACTAGTATTAGACACTGGTGGGATAGCTGCCAGTGCTTTCCATAGGTTCTCTACCTCAACATTGTGCCTTGTCAGCATAGGGAAAGCAAGCTTGCTCTAAGTTGGCATGTTGATAGGCAGGATCAGATTCCTGTTGTGTTATTGGCATTGTTTTAAATTTTAGGGCTTCAGATAATCTCTTCAGGAGAGTTTGGAATTGCTTGTGTTGTTCTTAGGAGCCAGCTGTAGACGTGTCTGCCATGTCATCAGAAGGTGGAAGGGATAAAGAGTCAGTATCTGCACTAGCAGACAATGGATCTGCAACCATATTCTCGGTTACGTTGGAGTGTGTCGGCTTCATTTCAAGTGCAGCGTCTGTAGCGTGATCCTCTGTCACCTCTGTTTCTGTTTGCTCTAGTACGGACACTGGAGGTGAATCTGGTGCTGGTGCAGTGGGAGAAAGACAATAATTGATTACTGGCAATTGGTTTGCCTTCAAAAGTGCCTGTCTCCACATTCTTTTCCTTAGGGCAGCTCTGAGTGTCTTTCTCTTGATCTGGAGCCTGGCTCTATGTAGATCCTCTGCTGTCAGGAAAGATCAGCCCTGCCCCTGATGTTGGGGGGCATGGCTTGAGCAACCCCCGATGTCGAAACAGCTGCCCGTAGAGTTGCTGCCTGCAGGGGATTCCCTGATGTCAGTAGAGCAGCTGACGTTGAACCTGCCAGAGAAGGAGCCGACGTTGCTGGTAGTGATGTTGGAGGAGGTGCTGAAGTTGCAGCGGTTGAGGTAGAAGGAGGAGCTGAGGTTGAGGCTGAAGGTGCAGCAGGAGGGGCCGACACGGAGGCTGTTGGTGAGATTGAGCCCACAGGTGCGGGGAGAGGAGCCGATGTTGAGGCTGTCAACGTCATCAGGGCAGTATATTGCGCCTCAGGCATTCTTCCCTTATTTTTCAACAGTTCTTGGAGGCAAGAAATAATCATGGCACGCTCCTTGCACCGGGAATCCTCCTGCATTTTCCACATGCCCCATGGGAACCCTGAACCAGGGGTGGCCCTTTGGGCATGATTATGACTCGTTGCAGCCCCGGTGCTTTCAGGGGGTTGCAGCCATTTCAGCGTTGGGGGCTGGTACGGGGAACCCATGTACTTTGGGTTTAAAGACTCCTCAGCATTATAGAATGGGGAGTTCAAAAAGGAGAAAGACAGTGGAGACGTTGTGTGGGAACTAGGTCCCACCAGTCCCAGGTTCTCTGCCTCAGCATAAGGACCTGGGGGAAAAGAACAGGCCATTTTCTGTACAGTCTGCCCCTCATTTACGTGACTCTTTCTTTTTACCTGAGCTAAATCACATTCAGTCACTGCTGTACATTTCACCTTGATTGCTGAGGGAGTTGACACATCATGAGGGGAATCGGTGGTGATTGTCTCCTCAGCCCCTGTGGAGGGGATAGGAGGAGAAGGAGATTTTGAGGTAGAATGCCTGTTCATTTTAACTTTGGCCTTACTGGACCTCTTTTCTTTAGTTTCCAGCTGTTGTAAAAGCGCCGGTAACTTCAGGCTTCTCTCCTTCACAGGTTTAGGCTTCATTAGAGCACAGTCTGGGCACTCGTCTGGGTTATGCTTATTGCCCAAACAAGTCAAGCACTGTCCATGAGGGTCTTTAGTCATGATGTTCTTTAGGCAGGAAAAACACCTCTTGAACCCATGTTTTTTTGGCAATGCCATCTTCGGCTGAAAAAATCTCGCTATGACCAGTACCAACAACCTGCGAAAGCGGCTGGAAGGAACTGTCAAACTGAGGTGGGGGAGTGTCTTACATAGTGGGAGGTGTGGTTGAATTTGATTGTCTAATGAGCTGTGTATTGTGCCGACGAGTGAAGGGTGCGCATGTGCAACCCAGTTGTGATAATGTATGGAACCACTAGAAGAACTGAAATTATTAAAGTTAGGATCATGAAATTTGTAGTGGAGGATCACTGGGGTAAGCCGTTCATGCTGTCCACATTTCAGCTGAATCAGACGAATAAAAGCTGAGATATCACAGTTTGAAAACTGCACTTTGAAGCCTGATTTTTCATTTAGTCTGACCGTCTCGATCTGGGCAGGGTAGAGGGATCTAGTGTTCCTTGGGAGGAGGTGAAAGCCTTTTAGAAAATTTAAAGGAGGCTACCAGGGGGTGCCTTTGTTCGTGGTTTTTTTTTTTTGTTAATCCGAAGAGTATTTTTAAAGTGATGACCTCCTGAAAAACCCCTTGTTAGCCTACAGAGCGGGGTGGGGCTACTTTGAAGAGGAGCGCTGCTCGTCCGTTCTTCTCCTGACTTTTGCTTCTCTTAGCGGGACTCGGGGCAACTGATTCTCGGGGGTTTGGGGCATTAGGGAGGACAACTGTCCTGGTGACCCTTGCCCCCTCCCCCTTGCCACCGCTTGCTGTCCCTGCCTGCTTGCCCCTGTCTCTGCTTGCTGAGAGCTGGGCCAGCGCTGGGGTCTGCTCTCCCTCCCTTCTGCTGCTGCCACCACATCACTGCTGCTTCCTCCTGTGCCAGCCCAGCCACTCGGCAGCAACCAGGGGGGAAGCGCTACCCGTCCCCAATGCTGCTGCCACACCACTACCCCTAATTCTTACTGCTTCTCCTGCTCGCCGCCACCGCCGCCAGGGTAGTTTTGAAAGTGCCTGCGGTGCCGGGCCATGTGTCAGCGCTTTGTGGGGCTGCCGGCATGTTCCCTAGTAGTAGTGTGGCATGGTGGGAAGTGTAGTCCTGCCATACCACACTACTAGAGAACATGGCAGCAGCTCCACAACGCTCTTGCATGTGGCCCGGTACCATGGGCGCTTTTAAAGTTACTGGTGGCGGCATGGAGGGGAGCAGAGTGATGAAGAGGAGCAGAAACAGTGAGTGCTTTTGGGGTGGTGGGCAAGGGCTTTGGGGGAGGAGGGAAGGGGCAAGGGCTTAGGGGGATAGGTGAGCTGAGTGTTTTGGGGGAGGGGGCAGGTAAGCGGGTGAGTGCTTTGGGGAGGGGGCATGTAATTGGGGTGAGGGCTTTGGGGAAGGGGGGCAGGTAAGTGGGGGCGAGGGCTTTGGGGAGGAGGGCAGGTAAGCAAGAAAATTCTATTGGTTTTGGAGGGTGTTGGGCATGCCCCCTACCCCATCATATCTAAATGATCTATGCAGACACACATCACTTTGCCCTGAAATTCTCAGACTGCTCAGAT
The DNA here is from genome assembly GCA_003113815.1 of Sphenodon punctatus. NCBI lineage: Eukaryota > Metazoa > Chordata > Lepidosauria > Sphenodontia > Sphenodontidae > Sphenodon > Sphenodon punctatus. Next base: position 640,413 of record QEPC01011684.1, read on the forward strand.
AAATGACCGCAGCAGAGCTTTTTCATCTTCTGCATGCAGCAAGAACATAGCCACGTCCCACAAAAGAGCTGACAAAATTTCTTCTGAACCCCACTGCTGCATACCATTTTCATGCTTTACTAGCATAGCAAATGCCAGCCTGTTTCCCTTTGTGAGCACCACTGGCAGTCTTGCTCTATTATTACCACCATTTACTCATTTCATTCAAGGTAGGTTGTTTCCGCCTCACTAAGAGGAAAAGCTTGTAGTTCTGAGGGAAGGAATGGTATTGGTTCACTTCAAAGCCTGCATTAGGTTCTAGGAGTACAGCTATTCAGCTCCTTTCTATCTTTGAAGTCCTGCACAGCTGTTAACTAAACTACCCTCACAGCAGTCAGTACCTTTTAAGTATTATTATCTCCATTTTACAGAGGAGAAAAACGAGTCAGAGGAGAATGAAGTGCAGTTTTAATCTGTAAGTAGATGGTCAAACCACACATTCTTGTAAAACACATCTGCTCCTTCTGTGTGTTCAGAGTGTTACTTGCTTGCTTTAGTGAGATTCGCTTGTTTGTTGCCTTTTATGCCTGTGGCTGTTAGCCCCACAAAGCATACTCAGGATGGGAGATTGAGCTGGGAATTCTAATCCATCTTGTGCTTCCTCAAGAGAACACAGAGGTTCAATTGTACAGCAGCTGGTACATAGGACATGAGGACAGCAGCAATTCTGCACTGATAGACAAATGTAGCCTACAGGATTGGTGTACACAAGGAGAAAACAAAACAGATTCCATTTCAGATCCTTGGGTGCATTTGCAGAGCTGGAAATTAGGGAAGGAAGACTTTTTACTTGCCAGTCACTTATTATCTATTAGGGAAATAATTAAAACTGAAATCCTCAAATCAGATGTAGTAAAGATAGGACCTCCACTATGTCCCTGTTGCAGAACTACTCTTTAAAGTAGAACTGCATTTGAAGTAGCCTGATCAAGGTCACAGAAGACATCAGTTTCACAGCCAAGGTTAGAATTCTGGTTCCTGACTCTCAAATTCCTACTCTGCCCAATATGCAGTAACTCCTTGCAAGCTTCAATCCTATCTAGCTGCTTCAGTTTTATTATTTTTACAGTTCTGTATATTTGTGCAGTTTTATTATTTTACTTCCTAAGAAGCCTTATCTTGCAGGATTAAAAATTATATAGGTCTAGTGTAAGGCTCACCTTCGGACACATTCACAGAATGCTTTTAGAGTAGGTGGTGGCACAAACCCACATACTTTTCTGTGTGTAAAGTACTTAACACTTCCAACATCCTCTGCCATCTGATGCATGGGGTTTGCTTGCAAGGGTCTGATACTTGAAATTAGCAACAATGCACACCAGATCCCTCTATATCCAAATCCCAGTGCGTACAGAGCTGTGCGCAATAGTAATCCGTCACTCTATGCAGAGCTGCACATGAGAGCCCCCTATACCGGCGCAGAGCCCTTTCTCCAGAGCCACAGGTATGTATGGCGCTCTGCATGCTAGATCTCCTTATACAGAGCACCACTGTGTACAGAAGTATCCTGCCTGCCCCAAGTCTGTCCAAAGTATGCACCTGGGGGTGGGGAGCCCCAGTGCATAGAGTATTGTGCACCCCAGGTTATGTGGAGCTTCCACTGCATGCAGAATTCCAGGTGCCCCAGTGTCTAAGGAGCCACGCACCCCCTCCCCAGAACACATTGAGCCACATCCCTTGGAGTCCCAGAGCACATTGAGCTGTGCACCCCGGAGCCCCGTGCCCAGTGCAGCAGGGGGCTGTGTCTATGACAGGAGCTTGCTCAGTCTATGCGTGTAGCTGGCGGTGCCTCAGTAGACTTCGCTGCTTCTCCCAAACCCCCGCAATAGTCGCTTACTTTAGCACATAGAGCGGTAGGACTGATCCGTTGCTCGTGGCAGTGGAGGCAGTGCGGTGGCAGAGTTCAGCCGCCTGGCTGGGTCTCGGTAATCTCCAGGTGAACCTCTGACTCTGCTCGCCGGCCATCTGCACTAGACTCCACAGCAACAGCTTCTCCCCCAGCTCATGGGCTCAGCCCTGGCCAAGGTGCCTTCAGGAAGTGGAACTTGGGGCTTTTTTTTCTTGCTAAGTCACAAGTGTGTTTCCCCCACCCCCCACCCACACTGTGGACTCTTCTAGCTCCAGCAGTGGGGGCAGGAGTTTTGGGGGGGTGGGGCTTGGTAGTGGCAGGACTTAGTTAGCAACAGAGCCCAATGTTTGGAGTGGGACAAACCTCTTCCTCTAGCTGGCAGCTACTCAGCCAGGCTGGACATGCTCAGGCACCGCTCTGTAGCCGTAGGCTTTAGTGGGCAGAGAGGCTGCTCACGTGGTTTGCTAGTGCCCCACACACTCGTGATCTGAATGATTCACTAGTGTCCCACGGTGATCTGAATGACAGCATGGGATCACTTGCAATTCAACACAATTTTGTAATTCATCAGAAGCATTTCTGGGCCTCTCAGTGGGATTGCTATTATATTTAGCATTTACACTTTAGGAGAGGGAAGAAGGAACGTTCTCCCAATACATGCTCTGAATCTGATGCTGAAAAGTCCAGCTTCATCTTGCTTGCTATTTGAAGGAAGAAACAACCTTCCAAACTGAAGGGAGCAGCTCTCTTCCACCTTAGTCTCCCATAAGCCCTGCTCCCATAGTGATTATGCTGCTCATCATTCTGCTGTGGCAGCAGAACAAATTTTCTCCATTTCATTGTATTTAACAAAAAACTTTGATATTCCATGATCAAAAAACCTCTGGTTTACAAGAAGAGTTAAGGCTCTTGCAAATTCAATCATACATTAAAAAGCATGGAAATTGCAAGTTAAGGGTCCTGCCTTAACTACCGTGCCATGTTAGTAAAAACATTGTACAGTCTCTCATATTGTGCTCACTTACAACTTAGGCTTCATGCACCCACACTTTGCCTTTGTCTTTTAGCCCCAATCCTCTTCCTCTGCAGGTTGGGGGCAACACTGAAGCTGGGGACAGGAGGGCGTGAGCTGGCGCTTCATCCCCTCTGTTTCCTCTTTAAGAAAGAGAGATCTTAGGATTTCTGGCTCCTACCTCTTCTCCCCATCTAATCTACTTGGTCCCAACCCTTTAACGGAGAACTCAGGACTCCTGGCTTGCAGCCTCTCCACCTCACTCTAATCGAATAGGCTGCACTGCCTTCACAGGCAACTCAATAGTCCTGGTTCCCAGCCTGTTCTCTTCTCCCCTGCTCTCAGCCTTGTAGCAAACAATTCAGGAGTTCTGAGTCCAAATCGCCCCTGTAACCCCCACTCCCCTGACAGAGAACTCAAACGTCCCGGGAGAAATACAGTGTTTATCTATGTGTATCGTATGGAACAGAAGTAAGGGTGTGTGCGGAATGACAACAACAACTATAGGAAGTGGAATAACAGGGAGGGAGGCAATTGGGAGTAAAAAGATAGGGAGTCAGCTATGATAAGTGGGTTGAACGATAGTCAGGGCATGAAATTTCAGATTGAACTCAAGGAGCCAACCCCCCCACCCCCCAAATAAGTTGCCAGACTTTATCCTGATATTAAACCGTTCTTGCTCCACTACACCCCTAAACCAGTCACCAGTCTCAGTTTTCTGGGCACCAATGGCTCCCATACATCTGCAGATTTTGTGCCCTGGGACTGCTCCCCCTGGTATTCCATCCGTCTTCTGAATCAGTTATTTCACTCGGAAGCTTGTTATTGTAACTTTCTAATTCCTGCTGTCATTCCACCCACTTACTTGATCCTGCACACTCTTTGTATTTTTCTCTGTCATTCCAACCATTCCACTTAGTGCATCTGGTGCCTTCGTCATCATTTCACACCCTTTTGCCTTTCCCATGAACTCTCAAAGATGCAGCTGTGTTGTATTATTTCACAGTCACTTAATTGGATGTTGGAATGACAATAGTATTTATTTAGCAATTGGCGTTGCTGTTGCTTCCATTTCTTCCAGTACTCTGGGAGGGCAGTGAGGGAGGGCAGTGAGGACTAGTCGGTAAGAGATACGCTTGTGAGCCATTAGTCAACTGTCCCATTCTCCCCAACCAAAATGAAAGGATAGAAGGAGTGAGGGGCCAGCTCATGCCCTCCTGTCCCCAGCTTCAGTGTTGCCCCCAACCTGCAGAGGAAGAGGATTGGGCCTGAAAGATGAAGGCAAAGTGTGGGTGCATGGAGCCTAAGTTGTAAGTGAACACAATATGTGAGACTGTATAATGTCTTTACTGCTAACATGGCACAGAAGTTAAGGTGGAAGCCTTAAGTTGCAATTTCCAGGCTTTTTAGTGCATGATTGAATTTGCAAGAGCCTTGACTCTTCCTGTGAACTGGAGGTTTTTTGATTATGGAATATTCTTGTTTTGGAAGAACTTGGCAGATTGACAGGTGGATTTTATAGTGGTGGTTCTCTTTGCTACTGCTCTACTATTGTGAAAGATAAGTATTTTGTGAGTTAAGGGACTCTTTGTTATAAAGTCTTCAGGACAGGGTCCATCTTTCTATGCTTGTCGCACAATTAAACCATGAGCCTCATTGGTAACTTCTGTAATGTAAGTAATAATAATTAATTGCCATGCAATTGTTTACATGTTCTCAAGGTAGTAAAAGCACTGTATTTGTGAATTGTATACATACTCTGTGGCCTGACTGAAATATTTAAAAGAAAAAAAATTGCAGAATTAAAATGTTATATTTTTTTCATTTTTTTTTAACATTAAATTTCCAGGAACAAATACAAAGGGTAAAACCACACATGATGGTGGCACAGCAGCAGTCTGACCCAGCCCAGGGAGAAAAACTGTGGTGGACATGGGTCGGGCCGCCAAACAAATGTGACTACGGGCGGGGAGAAGCACAAATGTGCAGCTGGCCAGTCCCACACTGCTCCCAGCACCCCTCCCCACACCGTGATGGGCAGCCATGGCAGACGCTACCTGGGCTGGGTTGACAACCCGGGAACAAACGTGATAGCCTGCTGTGGCCCTCTTTGTCCTGGCTGGGTAAGCTTTAGCCTAGGCTGTGACCTTGAAGGTTTTCCGAGGTCACAGCCTGGGCTAGCCACTGACGTGGCCCAAGGCAGTCCTGGGCCAACATCTGGAGGCACCTGCACAAATGTGCAGGTTCGGTTCGGTCCAAAGCAGGCTGCTGTCACATCTTTTTATCCAATGTTAAGAACACTCCCAACAGATGTTGATTGAGAAAAGAAGAAAATCACCTCAAAAAATAATCTCACAGCCAAAATAATTTCTTTTAAAAATTTGCAGATTATTTTTTAAATCTGTGGGTGGGAGGGAAGTTTGGAAATCTAAGTTTTTAAGTACCTATTTATAGGAGTGGGATTATAATCTCATAATATATCAGTGGGACAACGTATTTATCCAGGTCTTTGACAGTGTCAGTTTTTAGGTGTTTTTTATGCAAAGAGAGGCACAGACAGATGTGACATGGGCGTGATGTCACGGTGTCCAGTGACAGGGGCCTTAGTCCATGGACATGATATAGCAAAGTCTTAAAATGCTGTTTCAGTGCACGTACAGCATGTAAGCTCCACATGACAAACTGTGGTTTGTTGCAGGCAAACCATTGTCCTGTTGTCGTTCTACAGAGGGAGAAGCTGTGAGAGGGGCTGTCAGATCAGCTTGTTCACTGGATCTGTTGGTTTCAAATGAGTGGTATGGAAGGGACTATACATACAGGGACCAAAGGGCATTTCTACTGTAGAGGAGCTGTTGCTCAGGTGCCTCTAGGTTATAAATTCCCAAACTGTGGATCAGAAACCTAGCTGGGGTCGGATTTGCTGGGGTCATGATCCTCTTTGATATTTGATGCTTTATGTATCTTTGTCTAGGATTATGGGATTATATTGTGTGGTGTAATGGCCAAGTGTGCAGTACTGGGGTGGGGTGGGGGGACCCTGGTTGTAGACTTGCCTTAGTCAGAAACTCATTGGGGGGCCAGTCACATTATTCTCTCAGCCTAACCTATCTCACAGGGTGGTTGTGAGGATTAAAAAGTTGTGTTAGTTATATGTAAAGCTCTCGGAGTGCCATGGGGGGGTGCTATATAAAAATAAGATTGCAAAAAGTTTGTGAATCGCTGCTCTAGAATAGGAGTGGATTCTGTTCTCGCAGCTTCCATGTTGTTCCCTTTGCAAAGTTCATTTTCTCCTCTTACCTCCTCCTCCTCCTCCGCTGGGTAGCTCTAGTGCTGGCCGATAGGAGGCAGATGACATCATTTCTTTATGCGCATGCGCGCCAGGAGTTACCCGGTCCCTCAGTCTTATCATCTGCCTTGGCCGGTAGGACGCGTTCCACGGAAGCTTAAAAAAAATAATATTTTTTTTGAAGAATAGAAGCAGTTCAGTTTAGCTTCTTGGCAGGTGAGGGAAATTGTGAAGGAACGAGAATTTTGTTTTTAAAAAAAGAAAGAAACAGGCAGAGAAACGGCGTGGCCGCATGCCTCTTCTCCCCCCCCCCCCTTCTCCTGCTGACAGTTCAGCTCCGGGGCGGCGCGGCCGTGCCCGAGAGCATTGGGGCCAAATAAATCAAATAAGTTAAATAAATTAAAGAAGATAAATAAGAAAGGGTAACTCCGGGGCGGCACGGCCGCACCCGCGAAAACCCTGAGGGCAAATGGAGGATCCTCGCAAGCAAATAAGAGGAAAATAAGCTCCGGGGCGGCGCGGCCACGCCCGAGAGCATATGGGGGGCTAAATGGCCTAAAATAAAATAAGCCCTAGGCAGGGAACTCGGGGACAGCGCGGCTGGGCCTCAGAGTCTCCCTCAGCCAGTATTTTCACGCAGGGCCCCTACACGCTGTTCACTTCTCCCTAGTAACAGCACGTGATGGCCCCCTACAGGGCAGAGGCAGCACTCCTGCTCTTTTCCCCCTAGCAACAGCACGTGAAGGACCCCTACAGGGCAGAGGCAGCGCTGCTTGTCTCTTCTCCCTAGTAACAGCCTCCATGTGGCCCCTCCTCTCCCAGAGTGGAGACAGCTCATCTGGGCTCCCTCAGGAGGCAAGTTAACCTTTAAGTGCCTGACTTATAATTTTCCTTATGTGACTACTTCCTCTTGTCTCCCCTTAGACAGCCATGAGTACGGGACAGCCCCCCCTCGGGGCTACCCCCCCGGCAGTGGCAGCCCCCTCGCAGGAGCAAGACACGCAGGTACGCCTAGCCTCCATAGAGAAATCTATAGGAGAGATTCTGGCTACCCTGGGGAAGTTACCTAGACCAAGCAGAAAGAGGCATACTAAGTCTCTGGCTAAGTCCAAGGCAGGGACTTCTGGTACCCCCAAGAACAGACCTAGGCGCCCCTCAGGTGACACTCGTCA
>QEPC01011684.1:655229-668077 GCA_003113815.1 Sphenodon punctatus
CCCCCCCCCCCCCCAAGCTTGGGACCAGGGACAAATGTCCCTCCTGTCCCTATGATAGCTACGCCCCTGGTTTACTTTTTCCACATCACTCCAATAATATCCCCACTTAATTGCCTCTAAGCTAAACAGCCCTAACCTGTTGACCCTCTCCTATGGAAGTCGATCCATCCGTTCTATCACCCTTGTTGCCCTTCTCTGAACTCTTGCCAATTCTCTGCAGACAACATTCAAGGTGGGGTCGTACCAAAGATTTATACAGCAGCATTATATTTCCCCTTTGGTTTTCTATTCCTTTCGCAATAATGCCTAGCATTAAATAGTTCTGGTGTGGGTATTGCCCCTGCATGCTGTGCAGTACAAACTGATTTAGTTTCTCAGCAATGGCCTTATTATCTTTGAGTGCCCCCTTTGTTCTCTTCATCTAACGAACCAACTGCCTCTCTAGCAGGTTTCCTGCCTCTGAAGTACTGGGGGAAAAGGATATCCGTAGCAAGTTGTTCCTCAAATTCCCTATTGGCCTGTCTTATCATGGTTTTACACTTTCTCTGCCAGTGTCTGTGCTCATTCCTGTTTACCTCATTTGGAGTACTTTCCCATTTTTTTGAAGGACATTTTTTTTTTTTTTAACCGTTTAACCATGCAGGCATTTGTTTGGGTCTTTTCCTGCTTTGTTGTTAATGTCTGCTCTTTAACTATGAAGCGGGGTGATCTAGCAGTGCATTCAATAGGATCATATGCTTGAGTACTACCTGCACTAAAACAAAATGTAAATGTAGATAAGAACATAACAAAAGTAGTGCCATACTGAGTCAGACCAAGGATCCATCAAGCCCAGCATCCTGTCCACTGGCAATGGCCAATCTCAACCGCATGGGAGAAGAACCAACAGTCACAATGGGCAATTAATTCCCCGTTGTTCACTCCCAGCTCCCGACAGTAAGAAGTTCATCCTGTAAGCTACTTGCTTAATAACCATTAATGGACTTACTCTCTAAGAACTTATCCAGTTCTTTTTTAAACCCAGTTATACTACTGGCCCTGACAATGTCCTCTGGCAATAAATTCCATAGGTTAATTATGAGTTGAGTGAAAAAGTACTTATTTTGTTTTAAATCTGCCGGCAGCTAGTTTCCTAGAGTGTCCCCTAGTTCTAGTACTGTTAGGGAACAGTTATATACCCTCTCAATCTACTCGTTCCATACCACTCAAGATTTTATAAACCTCTATCATGTCCCCTCTCGGTCTTCTCTAAACTGAAGAGACTCAGCTTGTCAAGCCTCTCTTTGTACGGAAGCCATTCCATACCCTTTTTCGTTCTCGTTGCCCTTCTCTGTACCTTTTCTAGTTCACCTATGTCTTTTTTGAGATGGGGTGACGAGAACTGAACACAAAATTCCAGGTGCGGTCGCACCATCGATTTGTATAGAGGCATTATGACATCCTCAGTTTTATTCTCTATCCCTTTGCAAATGACTCATAACATTCTGTTCGCTTTGTGAACTAAAGGTGAATTAAGACTGGCTTGGAAGCTAGAAAACTGATCTTTCTGATTATTAATAATTAGGAGCCACCACTTGCTCAATAGCTCCGTTTTGCATACTAAGACAGTATATTGAAGTATCTTAGAAATGACTGACATGGGTAACAAATACTATCATCGTAGGTTGTTCCACATCCCTTAATTAACATGAATAGTATACAGAAGTCCATTAATTAATTTAGTAACAAATGTCATGCTAAAACTTTACATAAACACTTGCTTCACTTATTACGATAGTAGAACCAGAGGTTATGGAATCCCCATCTTGTCCGATTTTATGGGATTGGTTTCAGTGGGTATCGGCCACTGATGGGGGGATGTTCTTGGGTCTGTTAGAGCCACCTCTTGTGAACTGGACCTGTGGCTGTCCTGGCTGATTAAGGCCAGCTGGGAGACGCTGGAGACGCTGCTGACAGGGGTGATCAATACTTCCCCACTGGTCCCCCAGGTTTGCAGTCTGGGAGTGCTGCTCTATTCCCGGCTCCACCTGGATGTCCAGGTGGCGACTGTGGCAAGGAGTACATTTCACCAGTTACATCTGGTGCGATGGCTTCGGCTATATGTCTTGGACTCTGACCTGGCCACTATCATCCATGTATTTATCACCTCAAGACCGGACTATTGTAACGCGCTCAACGTGGGGCTACCCATGGTGACGGTTCAAAAACTGCAACTGGTGCAGAATGCAGCGGTCTACCTCCTTACAGGGACAGGCCGCCGGGAGAACATTACACCAGTGTTCCATTCTCTGCGCTGGCTGCCCATACTCTTCTGGGCCCAATTTCAAGGTGTTGGTGCTTATCTATAAAGCCCTACACGACCTAGGCCCTCCCCTAGATAACTGTGGGACCGTCGCACTCCCCGAGCTCTGGATCAACTCCTGCAGTCGGCCGAGAGTGCCTTTCTTGAGGTCCCCCAGGTTTCCCACGGAGCAACTATGGAGAGAGCGTTCTTGGTCAATCCAGAGCATTCTTGACCATACCAAGGCTGTGGAACACCTTCCCAGCAGAGTGGCCCTGGACCTCTCCTCTTTTTGGAGACAATGCAAGACCTGGCTGTTTGACCAGGCTTTTGGCGAGGGAGATGGGGGAGGGGGGACTGGGCTGGCATGTTTTTTGGGACTGAATGTTTTTTGATAGCTTCCATATGAATGATATGTTTTATGGTGTATTTATATTTATTTATTGTATTTTATTATTTGCTAGCTGTCCCAAGTTGCCTTGGCAGGAGGGGTGGGGTATAAATTTGTTTATTTAAACAAAAATGTATTATTCTACTTTGATTTTTCAATCTGTGTTGTCCAAGCTACTTTTAAAAGTAATCTTGAGTAAGATTTCCTCATGTGTTGTCAAATGCTTACTAGTAAAAGTCCAAGCACATTAAGTCTCTTTCTCTAGTAATTTAGTTTGTCACAAAAAGAGCAGTCCACATTTTCTGTCAGTAGCTACTTGAAAGCATACATTGTTTTGTTTGTTTATTTTTATTCTGAGGGTAATGACCATTTATAATTTTTTTTAAAAAAAACTATGCTTTAAATGCTGCTGTCTCTCTTTTTAAATATATCTTTAATAAAGGTAATCAATTTACTAAGCTGCTTCTTTGTATAATTTATTTATTTTACTTATTTATTTTAAAAATTTGATAACCTGCCCCTTCCTGCCTAGGCAGCCCAGGGCCGCGTACAATATAAAAATATAAAATATCAATATGAATACAAATAAAACGGAACTCCAAACAGGCCATAACCACCACCCCAACCCTCCCACTACCCATCTCCCCTACCAAAAGCTCGGCAGAACAACTAGGTTTTACGTTGACGCCTGAAGGAGGAGGAGATCCGGGGACCAGTGGACCTTCGCCATGAGGGAATTCCACAAATGATGTGTGGCAACTGAGAATGCCCATTCCATGTGGCCCCCCACCAAACATGAGGGACCTCCAAAAGGGCTCTCCTGGCCGCCCGCAGAGGCTACTCCAGAACCCGGGGGGTGAGGTGGTCTCATAGGGAGGTGGAACCCAGGCCGTGTAGGACTTGATAGGTAAGTAAGTAAGTTTATTGAATGGCACTAGCTTACGCCATGGCCAAAGAAAACAAAACTAAAACAATTCAACATTTATAACAATTTTTGCCTTGCATCAAGCAAAGCAAATGTGCAAAATACAAAACTTTACAAACGGTGCTCGTACATCACCCAACTCTCAATTGATATCTACTCTTTATCCCATTGTCTGTCAGCTAACAAAACAAAGGAAGCGAGTGCCAACATGGTATTCACATCATTAGTTGACACAAGCATGTCTATTTTCCGGCCTACTGGCAGGTACTCCCTCCCTTCCCATAATGAACTGAGCCAGGACTATCTTAAATTCTCAAATCGAGGGCACTTAAAGAGAAAATGCGATAAGGCCTCTGCCTCACAGTTCATACAAGGGCAGAGCCTTTCTCTGTAAGTGTCAGGTCCTGGGCGCGAACCCTTGGCCTTGGGATGCGAGAGAGGCGCCTTTGGGGCCTGCGCCACCTGGTGGACCTGTTCACCTCCCGCAATTCTCCTCTGTATGCCTTCCCCTGTCTTACTGCCCTTTGCATGGCTGCACCCTCTCCCAGCTGGGGCTTGTTTCCCTAGCCCGCCCCCTTAGCTTCCTGATTGGCCACAGATGGTACTTAAACACTGATGTGGCCTCAGAAAGCTGGTGGAGCAACATCTCTTCCCCACTTGAACCTTTGCTGTGTATATGGTAGAGTAGTGTCTAGTTCTCTGCTCTGTAGCAGGGATTCCCCATTGATTGTGTGTTGTGTGTACTGGGTGTATTTCCTTACCCCCTTGTTTCCCCCATAGCCTGTGTGTCCAATCTCCTCTTGGTGTGTTCCCCTATCTCCCTGTTTCCCCCCCATAGCCTGTTTGGTCCCCTCGTGGTGTGTTCCCTTACCTTCCTGTTCTCCCTATAGCCTGTGTGTCCAATCCCCTCATGGGGTGCTCCCTTATCTCCCTGTTCCCCCCCATAGCCCATGAGCTGGATCCCCTCTTGGGGGTGTATTGTGTGTCTGGCGTCTCGGCTTCACTCCCCACCTGGTTGTCCCTCTGGGAACCCTCGTGCCTGGTATCCTTCGTGGGGGTGCCGGGGTTGGTGTCCTGGGAGGCCTGGCTTAGTTCCCGTCGCCCTGTCCCCTTTTGGTTCCCTTGTGTGTTGCCCCCCCACACTATCTAGGGGTTTCCCTCCAACCAAGACTTGGTAGTCCTGTCCCGGGGCCTTGTTCCTGAATACCCCCTGGACCAGGGTCCTTAGGTCCTGGTTGTTCCTGGTAGTTCCCAGAGTTGCAGCTCTCTGCGGTCCTCCCGCAATCCTAGAGCTCTGGGTGTCAGATTCCCGTGTCCTTCCCTACTTTGTAGTGTGGGTTCTTCCTTCTTCTCTCGGACCTCAATGATGTTAGACCCTCTCTGAAGCTGGGTTTCCTGGCCACAAGAAGAGCGTAGGCTCTTGGGTTCCAAGCTATTCTGAGAGGTCCTCTTTCCTACAAGCTCCCTCCCCTTACGGGGGTCCTCCCTCTTCCTTACCCGCAGGGGAGTGGGGTTTCCCTCACTGTATTTCCCCGATACCCTGTCCCCTCTCTGATAGACCCTGTTCCCGCAAGTTCCCTTCCCTTACTGGGGCCCTTCCTTTTCCTTGTCCTCAGGGGGGTGGGGTTTCCTCCATCCATACTTCCCTGAGAACCTGTCCTCCTCTGACAGTAAGGTGTTTTGCTATAACGTCCCTGCATAATAACTGAGGAGAACAACTGAAGGCGCAATTGTGTAAAGGCTCTGCGCAGCTTAACGTTAGTAAGGGCATCAAGATATAACTCAAACTTAACTTCTTAACTTAACTTCTTGAAAGAGCCTAGCCAAGGAGCAGCCCTCCAGGAAGCCAATGCAGCCAAGTCATCCTGCCTTGAAATGTCACTTAATCTTTGTTTCATCAAGGTTTTTTGCGCAGTTACATCCCCCCAAAGCACGAGAAAGATAGACCTGCATGCTTTAAATAAAGTACTATTTGAGAAAGCCAGGAATAGGCTGGTATCCCATTGTATTCCAGTTCCTCTTTTAAACAAAGGGCAGGCAAGGAGGACTCAGTCCGATTACTTGGTTTGAGCCAATATCTAAGCGCCACTTGTCTATATAGACAGCCAATCGCTAACATACCTGTCTCGGCCCTGACTACTGCAGCTGGAACGCATTGTGGCACCCTTAGTATCTTCCTTAAGAAGATATTCTGTAGTACTTCGAGGATTTGCGGGTCAAACCCTAAAGTGATTTCCGAGCCAAAGGTCAGCAAAAATTGCACCTTTTGCTCTGAATACATCCAGGATAATTGAAGTGTCTATTCCCTCTGAGCATGCAGCTAACCTTAAAATTCCATTTGAGGCTGCCCTAGCTTTCAATCCTATCAATTTACGGTGACGGCCCATAAAGTATTGTCGGATAGGGCAATGCCCAAGTACGCATACAAGTTGACTTGCAAGAGCTGCTCACCTTTGATAAGCCATTTATACTTGCAAGCCTTCTTTCTCCCAACAACCATAATCTCCCAACAACCATAATCTGAGATTTATGCAGGTTAATCTTCAACTCATTTACTGAACAGTAAATGACTCAAGTCTTTTAGCGAAGGCTATAGCAGAATTAGCGCCTGTTAACTCTAATCCCAGACTTCAACAGGCAGTGGAAATGGGGGGAGAACTGGTAACATTTTCCTGCATCTCGACTGCAGAACTAATACGCGCCAAAATACATGGGCCTCCAGAATGACAGGGGGCATGCGTTCGAGGATGTGAATTTTACCTAGTTAAGTCCCTATGTGCAGCTCCCTTTCTGGCAACGTTAAAAGATGAGTAATCTCCTGTTAGGCAGGAGTTAATAGACTCTCTGCAGGGTAATCTAGTGGGGAATGGTGATGAGTCTTATGCAGCTTTGGCCTGTTTGTCCTTACAGCCCCTTGATAATTCCCTGAAATGTATGTCTTGGAATGTTTCCGGATGCAGATCTAGATCCTGGGATAGTGGCCTGATTTTTTGCAGGACTACAATTTAATTTTCTTCCAGGAAACTTGGTTACAAGCAGGGACTAAGTTAACTGTTCAAGGATTTGGGGTATATCTTTCCTCTGGCGCAAAAGCTAAAACAAAAGGTCGAATTTATGGCGGTCTAGCTATTTTAATCTCGGAGAAATACGATGGCCTTTTTAAGCCACAATTATTTGCAAGACATGAATGCCAGATAGGATTGTGGGTATCACCTTCTGGAATTCAGCTCCTTTTATTCAAACTTTATATACCCCCTCCTTCTTCGCAGTATTATATCTCTGACATCTGGCAGACCTTAGGCGAAATGTTTGATCAGTTGGACAGTTTCCCACAGCATTGTGGGTCCTAGCGGGTGACTGGAATGCAAGAATGGGTTCCCCTCAGTACTGGGATCTAGAGCTAGGCTCAATGGATAGAGATGGATTTCCATTGAGGTGCTCTAAAGATCCTGTAAGGAACAAGACTGGAACAGCCATGGCTGAATTACTTGTAGAAAGTAATTTACTGGTACTAAATGGTAGTGGGAGTAGCGACCCCGAGGGGGACGTCACTTTTGTTAGCATCAATGGAAAGAGTACAGTCGATTTATATAGTGACTCAGGCATCTCAGAGGGGCAGTTTTGTTGACTTCAGAGTGATTCCCCGACCCGAGAGTGACCATCATGCACTAGCTGTTGATATTAAGGGTTGTGCTCAAAAGAACCCCTCTGAAGTTTTGTATGGTAGTAAGGCTTTTTAAGCAGGTGCGGAGTCCGGGTCAGATGGAATGACTCTCTGATCCCGAAGGTCTTTGCCCTATTATGGGGTGAGGAGTTAAGTCAATCTCGCAAGATTATGCTACTGGCTGGGGCAAAGGAGATAGAATTAATGAAGAAGCAGTACTCTTTGATAGTTTCAGGGTTAGCCTCTACTATCCTCTCCCAAGAAAAATGCTTTTTTGATGGACAGTCTAATACTTGATACGACCAGGAATGCAGACGTGATAAACAAGAACTTGTACATATTAAGGCACTTTGGCTAAAGGAGTGCACAGAGCAGCTTAAAATACAATTTCTGGTAACCAGATGGAGTTATAAAAACTTGGGCAGAACTAAGAAACAGGCATATACTCACATGATTTGGGCCAAACTTAAAGTGGCGGCTCTTTTGAGGGACTCTAGGTCCTTTTGGGTCATAGTCAATAAAGAATCATCTTCCTTTTCTAGTGCACAGATATTTGTAATAGACGAGAGGACTTGGGTATCTTTCTTTGAGTTGCCTTTTGACCCACAGAAGGGGGAGGTTGAACTGGCCCCTTTAATTTTTGCCAGGCAATTGCAGGCATCAAAAACTGGTTTCTTTGATCCGCAGGTAGAACCCTGCCAAGTAGTGGATGTGATAAAAAATCTTTGAGACACAATAAGGCTCCTGGAATCGACTTTGTGGTTGCTGAGGTTTTACAGATCTTCCCTGAGTGGTGGTCTCCACTTTTGGCCAAGTATTTTTCTCAGATCAATACAACAATGAAGATACCTAGTGATTGGGGGATATCAATTATTGCCCCAGTATTCAAGAAGGGAAATCCAAGACATCCCGCCTGTTACCGGCCCATTAGTCTCCTCCCTATTATAGGGAAAGTGCATGCGAAGCTGCTTCTTAGGGTGAAAACAGACATGACGCTAACCACCTTTTAACCACCCTTGGTGGTTATTTATGCATGTTTCAGGGGTGTATTGGTGCCCTATGCAGCCCTGAAACATGCATAAATGACCACCAAGGGTGGTTAAAGGGTGGTTAGCGTCATGTCTGTTTTCACCCATTGTCATCTTGAAGCCTGGGCCCATAGTCAGAAGGTGATTCTGCAGGAACAATTTGCTTTCCGGAAAAAAATATCATTTTACATGTCATCACAAATATGTTAAGATCAGGAAGGAGGTCGCTTTTTCTTGCCTTCATAGATTTTCAAAAGGCATTTGAAGCTTTGGCATAAATTGCATCAACTCGGCATTGATAATCACTTACTTGCCCTACTCATTTTTGTACGTACAGAAAATTATGCTAGGATTAAATTAGGGGAGGGTGGACGTTTGTCAAAGCCAATACAAATTCAGAAAGGTGTTTGGCAAGGCTGTGTTCTTGCCCCACTGCTCTTTACATTGTATCTTAGTGATCTTGTAGACAAACTAGCTTCCCCTTTATGCCATCCGCCTAAAGTCAAAGACAAATTCTTAACCGCCGTGATGTACACAGACGATATCGTCTTGCTGTCACAAACCAAAAAGGGACTTTGTAAATTATTAGAACTTTATAGGTAAGCACCAACACCTTGAATCGGGCTCATAAAGCTATAGGCAGCCAGTGCAGCGAATAGAGCACTGGAGTTATGTGCTCCTGGTGGCCTGGCCCCATAAGGAGGCAGACCGCCTTTATGCCGAGGGTCGCTGCGTGGGATTTATTTTTCTCTGCTTGTGACAAGTTGCCCACTCCCACTGCTCTCTACTCTCCCCGGGCGGGTGATCTCTTTAGGAAGCCTTGCCTTGCTGCAGTCCCCCCTTCCCCCCAACCCCACAGCACTGCGGCTTGAGTTTCCGCCTCAAGGCTGGTGCACATATTCAAGCTGTAGCGCCACAGGGGGCGGGGGAGACTGCAGCAAGGTAAGGCTTCCTAAGGTGGCCGCCCGCCCGCCCAGGGAGAGTAGAGAGTGGCAGGAGGGAGTGGCCTGCCGCAAGCGACGCCACAACCCCAACTGCTGCTGCAGCCTCAGCCGCCGCTCCACCCCACGGGTAGGTGAGGGGGAAAACGGGAGGGGAGGGAGGACTTTCTGGGTGGGCGGGTGAGGCCTGCTTCTGCTCTGCACAGTTGGGGCGGGGCCAGCTAAGCTGGGCAGTGCCCCATGGTTTGCCGGTGTGGAAAAGAGGACCTGGGGGGGGGGGCATCTTGACTTCTTGGCCAAGGCCCCATTCCACCCTAACTACGCCTCTGCATTGACCCTTACATTGACAAGGGGTGGCAAATGGGAATAAGGAGCTGCCTAACTGAGTCAGACCAATGGTCCATCTGAGCCCAGTATTGTCACAACCTGACACAGCAGCAGGGTTTTAATTTTGGCTCTTCAGGGTCTATGGCAGAGGCCTCGGGTGTGCTAATTGAGATCCTCCAGGATCCCCAGCAGAGGCCTCACCCATGCATGCTACCAGAGATGCTGGGAATTGAACTTGGGGAGTTTATACATGCAAAGCATGCATTCTTCCACCTGAGCCATGGCCCACCCTGTGGGTGGCAAACTATGTATTCGGTGCTTTGATCTTGGTCGACCATCTTGTTCTTGGGAATAGTGTTATCTCTATTGTCAGTTACTATTTTTGTTATGATGTAACTCAAACGTGTCTTGTATATCATGACAAGTTTTAGTTACTCTCTCTGGGCCTTTTCAAACCGACGCTGCCACAAACCAGGTGGGTGAAGACAGGTGTGGGAACCCATGGACTGGACAACCACTGCCAGCAAGCCGTTCCCAAGGACACTGCCACAGGGGGTTGTGGGAGGTCACAGCACCTACCCACCAGGCACCCACTCACCCAGAGCTCCACCAGTTCAACATACTCACCGTTCCGACGGGCAGACAGCACACCGAACAGAGGGAAAACCCCACCCCACCGCATGACAAAACAACAAGGGTAAACAAAGCCGCAGCACAGGTCATTGCCTATTCCCTGCCAGACTCAGAGCCGGCAGGGGCGGAGGGATGGAGGAAGGCAAAGTGCTACAGATAACCAGTAGCGCTCCTGCTACCAGACAGCTGGGCATCTGGGAGATGCTAATCCCCAGCAACAGCAGGCAGACCACAGGACACAAAATCAAACTGGGGGAGTCAGCATGGGAGGGGACAGGGATGTCAGCACGAGGTAGGGGGGGCAGAAGACAGCGCACGGGAATGCAGTGGGCGCTCGCAGGCAAGCACCACAGTACACAGGACCCTCCAATCTGCCACACACCGTGCACGGCACAGGGCAGTACCAGACACACATGGAGGCCACCAGCAGGCACAGTGGGTGCATAATGGGAGGGCACCGAGATGAGAGGTGCTGTCCAACAGCACCCAGGGACCAAAGCCCCTGCAAAGCGCAAGACACAGTGTAGGGCTACACAGAGCAACGGTACAGCCCCACACCATACAAGGGTAAGGCGGAACCACAACGCTCCCGAAGGAGAGCAAGCTCCATTGGCGAGCCCCCAGCTACAGTACATGAACGAGCACAGCAAACAGGGACAGGGATACCAGGGCCTCCCGGGGAACACAGGAGCCCGGGGAACCAGCCAAAGCACAAAGACAGGGGCCCAAAAGACAGCAAAGAGAAGCCCGCATACATCTGATGCACAGAACCAGAGGGAGGGTGAGCACACATCCACAGACCCAGACCTGGTCCGGAAGGCACCCCACACCATCCCTAACCTGTACAACTATAAGATATACACACACACACCCCGGGAGAAGGAGACCACGGACAGCAGTGATCAGTTTAAAAAAAGAAAAACCTTTATTAAACGAAAGCTCAACAGAGCAACAGCCAGGGGAAAACACATGGGGAGGTCCTCTCCATCAGTAGTGGCGCGGACCTTGGACCAAACAGGCCCAGAGGGACTATTCCACCAGTCCCTCTGGACCTGATCCAGCTGCTGGACCCAGTGCAGGACATGGTGCAGGAGCTCCATCACCTCACCCTGCTCTCAGGTCCATTCAGCGAACACCTCCTTCACTGAAGGCGAGAGAGAGAACATCATACGCCCAGGACACAGCTCTGAATACCCCATGAGCCCACAGCAGACATGGAGGGAGAAGGGAAACGCACCTAGCAGGGTACTCTCATATCTCGCTGTAAATTTGCTGCCACCAGCTGCAGGTTGGAGGCAATGGTCTCCAGATGGCACAGCACATCCTGAATGGATCTTGGAGGGAAAGGGAAAGAGAGAGGCCATAAGGAGGTGGGGGGACAGGACCACACCGAGTCTGTAACCACGAGTACCCACGGCAGACTCCAAGACTGACATCGCGAGGTCAGCGGCATGAACACAGAGGCACACGCTCATGATCTGGGAGCCGCAAAGGAGTGCCATGGGTGAAGGGCCACTGTGCATAGGCAACAGGTTGGGGCCACTCGCAGTCAACCACACGACCATCACCGTCTGAGGCCATGGCTGGTAGAAGTGGAATGGGGGACTGATAGGGGACGGCATTGCTAACTGTCCACGGGGGTGAGAACCAAAGTGAGGCCAGGGCAATCTAAAGGGACAGGAGCAAATACAAGGGAGGGAAGGCAGTGCCCTGGGTCAAGACAGAACCTGCGGGGGTCCCACAAGGGAGCATCGCCAACAATGAAAAGGAAGGGTTCCTGAGCCCTGGAACACAATCACCTAGGAGTGACGGGCAGTCGCTCCTGGGCACGGGACAGTCACCAGAGATAAAAAGGACACCCAAGGGAACCCCGCAGGGTTCATGTGGCTGTCCCGAATGACCCGTTCACCCCATCCCGTGGCCTGGCCATCAGATAGATCCCCAACAATGAAAAGGAAGGGTTCCTGAGCCCTGGAACACAATCACCTAGGAGTGACGGGCAGTCGCTCCTGGGCACGGGACAGTCACCAGAGATAAAAAGGACACCCAAGGGAACCCCGCAGGGTTCATGTGGCTGTCCCGAATGACCCGTTCACCCCATCCCGTGGCCTGGCCATCAGATAGATCCCATCACAAGAACACTAGTCCCATGATCGCCTGAAAATAGGCACAGGAGCCCCATATTGTGAGCAATAGCTGCAGGCTGAAGATCAGTTCCCTGTCCTGTCAAGTGCAGGGGCAGGGGGAATGGCGCAGGAGGGAGGGGCAAGGCTTGCAAGACAGGTGTGTAGCTTCGCAAGGCAACGAACAATAATGAAGCACAGACCAAAAGGTCGGCCTATGGGACTAGGCACTAGGGATGGGTGAACAGATCGCGGTTTGGGTTCGTCCGTTCAGTTCGGCTGCGTTCGGTTCGTCCGTTCGATTCGGCAGTTTGGTTCAGTTAGTTCGGCCGTTTGGGAAATGTTATGGGTGTTTTTTAAATTTTTATATGTTTTTTTTGTTTTTTTTATTGGGTTTTATATGGTTTTCTTTTTTTTTTTAATTTGGTTTTTTTGTTTTTATATGCTTTTTTATTTTTTTTTAATCTAATATTATATATATCTATCTACACTAAATCTAACTGCTATTAACTATTCTAAATGCTATGAACTAAAT
>QEPC01011684.1:673714-687270 GCA_003113815.1 Sphenodon punctatus
CGCCACTGTGCATGCATCCATGCTACCATACCATCGGTGTCACGGATTAAGGGCTCCCGTATGGCCTCTGGGTTTGCCGCCGCCTCGTCCCCTACAATGTACTCCTCCACCTCCAGGTCCTCTTGAGCTATGGGGGAATGGAGGTGTGTATAGTTCACCCTTGCATCCCTCCTGGGGCCGACCCTTTTCTGGCCGGCCACCCCCCTCTGCCTCTTTGATGGGTGTGTGTGTCTCTTACCTGTTTTCCTCCTCCTGGGGTGGCATCCCTGGCTTGCTGCTGCTCCGCGTGCACCCCCTGTCCCTGGGGCTGCTATGCCTTTGGGTTTAGGGGGTACACCCAGAGGGTTATGTGGGTGGTATTGGCATCCAGGGACACCTCCTCCACCTGCAGGATGGGGGCGTGTTCTCCTCCCACTTCCTGACTAGCCTCGCCAGGGGCATCTGATTCCCCTTGCTGTGGGGGTGGAGATGGGGGTGTCTCCTCCATCTGCTTTCTGCCCTTGCGAAGGCTGAACCACGTGTGTGGGAGGCCACTATCTCCCCATCCACACAGTGGAAGCGATCCGGCTCCTGGTAGTATTCCTGTGGGCGCAGGGCTCAGCTTGACCTGAGATTGTTGTCATGGACATCCTTGTATCCCGATCTCTGGTCCTTTGCCTCCTGCCTGCACTGGGCCATGGGTAAACCCCAGGCGCTGTGTTTCCTGGGAGATGGATTCATACACCTCTGTGTTTTTGAAACCTCTCACCAGTTTGTGCTGGACTTTAGTGTCCCCCCACAGGCTTATGAATGCCCGTGTCTACTCCCTGGAACACTGCTGGCCCTTTTGGGAGCTGCCTGTGGGGGTCTGGCCAGCCCTGGAGACTGGGGCCCGCCTAGAGGCTGTGGTGGCAGCGGAGCAGGTGCCCTCCTGTTGAGGGAATGCATTTCTGTCAGGTGTCGTCTGGATGTACCCCTGTGGGTGGTCGGGGATGGTCTGTGCCCTCTCTCCGGGGGTTTCCATTGTGTTATCTGGTTGCCAAGGAGGGCCTCCTCGGCATCCCGTCTGACTTCCCTGGTGGTGTGGGGCTCGGGTGTGCGGGTTCTCTCCTGTTCAGAGGCAATGAACCTGTCAGCTGTCTGGCTAGATGTACCCCTGTGAATGCTCAAGGGTGATCTGTCCCCTCCCCTGTCTCTGAGGGGTTCTGCAGTGTTTCCTGGCTGTCAGGAAGGCCCTCCTTCGTTGCCCGCCTGGTTGCTGGGGGTGCGGCTGTGCAGGTGCTCCCCTGTTCAGGGACGGGAGACCAGTCAGTTACAATCCTGCCCCCCCTCCACTGCCTTCCCAGTGGCCACCTGTGGTTGGCTGGTTCCCTCCTCCCCTGCCTGGCCCAGGGTCTCTGCGGTTACCTGGCTGGTTGCTGCACCTTCCATGGTACTGGCTCCCTTGGTTTTATCCCTTTCTTTTCAACCATGGTGAGAGCCAGCGCACCCATCTCTTTGCGTGTGTGTCCTTTAAGGACTCCTGGCCGGGAGTTGTAAGTCTCGTGCAGTGGGGGGTGTCTGCTTGCGGGCACCTGTTTTTCCTCTCTAGCATTCTCTCATTGGTTTTGGAGAATCCATCCCACAGGTGGATGTGCTTTCCTCTTCCTATGGTCCGGTGGGTGTTGGACACCCATCTCCAAGCACGGAGCATCCCAACTTCTTCCCGGATGCTCTCTGCGTGGACATGGGTGGAGATGTGTGGGCCACGAGAGCGCGCACACCCACTTGGCTCCGTTCCTACAGGCGGTCACCCATGCATTCAGTGGGTGGAGATGGTATGTGTGTCTCGTGTGAAAAGGCCCTCTGTCTTTTTTGTACGGAATGGTTTTGAGGCATTGTGAAGGGTGTCAGCTTATATGAGTATTTTAAATGTGAATTAGAATTCCGCCATCCTCAAAAAATTGAGTGTATGAAAACTTGCACAAATGGTAGTGGCATGATTGGGACTTGAACCCTACTCTAACAGTGCAGGCAAAACCCTCATCGCCTGGTTGCAGGATCAGTACATTGGTTCATACAACCCTACGTTTTAAGCATCCAATTGGCAATAGTTTTTGAGCTTTTTAATAGCCATAAACACATTTTTCAGTGATAGCTCTTTGGCGTATAGTCCAGACTTGAATATAAAATCTTTGGGGTGAGTTCCTTGTTGTTCTAGTTTCAGCATAACTCAGATGCACTTTCTTTTGAACCAGCATTGATAGCAGCACATGGCAGTTGTAAAACTTCACCTCTGGCTATACACAGGATCATGAAGTTAATTTAGTATCCTACTGGAAAGAGAATTGCTATAGTAAGCCTGGGTAAAATTAAACTTCAGCTACTTGTCAAGGAGCAAATAAAAACAACTAGAGGTTAAGGGACATAGATTTGAGTAGCAGTACATTAATTAAACGGTTGTATTTGCTCCTGAAGTATATAAACTTTCTTAAAGCCATGATATTATAGAGTTGCGGGAGTGGCTATATGATTATGGCCAGCTTCACTTTAAAGCATGAACGTTCTGTTGCATCCTTCACTTTAATGCATGAACATTCTATTGCTTATAAAATCGGTACCATTTATCCTGTTTGTCTGAAATTTGGCAGAGAGGTTCACTAGGATGAGGGGTACAATCCTTCCACAGTCCATGCATATTGGACAAAAAATTGGAATTCAAATTGTATTTCTGCCTGTTTCAGATGGTCTTTGTATTTGCTTGAAAGTGTACTTTAAGAAATAATTTGTGAGGTGTAGTGGTGTTAGGAAATTCAAGGGTGCCTTCTGGTGCATGCCTTGTTTTATTTTTCAAAATCTGACTAGTAGTTTTAAAGTTATAAGGTTTTGAATTTCCCATATTAGTAAATGGAGTGTTACATCAACTGCACATGGGTAATGCTATTATCTCCTGCTACCCTTCCCAACCGTGCATCCTGGTTAGAGTGCTCAGACCAGACCAGGAGGAGTGCTGAGAGCGCATGGGGCAGGAGGGGGTTAAATCATGGGGTGGGGGTTGGGGGGGTGTCATCTGAGATTTGATTGTAAGTCTGGTGATTTGGGAATTTTTGAAAATGGTAGAATTATGATTGCATTTCAGTACGTAGTGAGGGACTGAGGGATTCCAGTATATATGGCCGCTCCCATACCAGAGGCAGCTACATTTCAGTACACAGGGAGGGATTTCAGTATATATGGCTGCTCCTATCCCAGAGGCAGCTGCTTTCAAGCACACAGTGAGGCTTTGAAATTCTGAAATTTCACTGTTAGGGTGCTAATCATAGTGTGCCAGCAGGAGGAATTTGGTGCACTGCATTTTCAAAAAAGGAGGAAATTTTATACTAAAAAACCCCATAGGTTTGAGAGAAGTTAGAGCCCTTGCAAATTCAATCATGCTAAAAAAGCATTGAAATTGTAAGTTAAGGCTCTTGCCTTAACTTCGTGCCATGTAAGCAGTAAAGACGTACGGTCTCACATACTGTGCTTGCTTACAACTTAGGGCATCTTCACACAAGACACTTTCCACCCACTACCTGCCCACTATACATGTTGCAGGGCTGCAGTGTTGCCCTATGGGTGCCCTATAACATGTATAGTGGGTGGTGGGTGGAGACTGTCTTGTGTGAAAATGCCCTAAGGCTCCATGCACACACACTTTGCCTTGGCCTTTCAGCCCCAATCCTCTTCCTGTGCAGGTTGGGGGCAACACTGAAGCTGAGGACAGGAAGGGTGAAGCTATCCCCTCACCCCCTCCTTTCTCTGTATCCTTTTACTTGGGTTGAGGAGTATGAGACACCTGGGTACTGGGAGGGTGTATGTGTGTATGGGAGAAACAAGGTGGTTGGATGCAGGCTGTGCACATGCAGACAAGAGTGGGAGTAGTTGGGCGGTCAGAGAAGTGTTTGTATCAGGAGGGGGAAGCAAGGTGATGGGGGGAGTGTTTATGGAGGACAATGCAGAGAAATGGGTTATGTGTATGCACAGATGAGACTGGGGAGCAGGCAAAGGTGGGACGGGGGAAAGTGTATTATTATTATTATTATTATTATTATTATTATTATTATTATTATTATTTTTATTCACTTTTACCCCGGCTATCTCTGTCTCCAGCAGCTCTAGGTGGCTTACAAAACATCATACAGTATAAAATTATATCAAACATTCAAAAATATCAAGCATCCAAAAATACAATATATGATAAAACCATTCTGGTGTGCAAATAAAACTCAAATAAAACACCCTCCCAAACCCTTCCTCATCACCGAAAGCCTGGCGGAGGAGCCATGCCTTACATTGGCACCTGAAGGTGAGAAGGTTAGGGCTGAGATGGACACCCACCGGGAGTGAGTTCCACAACACAGGTGCAGCTGCTGAGAATGCCTGTCTGTCAGTGCCCACCAATCTATAGCGGGAAACCTCCAGGAGGGCGCCCCCCAATGACTGCAAGGACTGCCCTGGGTCATGGAAGGTGAGGCGGTCCCTCAGATAGACAGGGCCCAGACCATTTGGGCTTTATAGGTTAAGGCCAGCACCTTGAAAAGGTCCCGGAAGACAATAGGCAGCCAGCGCAGAGCCTGAAGCACCGGTTGAACGTGCTCCTGGTGGCCAGTCCTCATAAGCAGATAGGCCACGGCATTCTGCACCAGCTGCAGCTTCCAAACCGTCACCATGGGCAGCCCCACGTAGAGGGCATTACAGTAATCCAGCCTCAAGGTAACAAACACATAGATGACGGTGGCGAGATTGGAGTACGAGACATACTGACGGAGCCTCCAAACCAGATGTAATTGGTGGAAAGCACTCCTGGCCACAACAGGCACCTGGACATCCATGCATAGCTGTGGATCCAGGAGCACTCCTAGGCTCCAAAAGTAAGATGACAACTCCGAGCAGACCTCATCAATGACGGGAGATCCACCCTCACCCAGATCACCAATCCCACCAATGAGCATCACTTCTGTCTTCTCAAGATTCAGTTTCAATTGGCTGGTCCTCATTCAGTCCCCCACAGCTGCCAGGCACCGGGAAAGCACCGAGACTGCCAGGCCTGGGTCAGATGAAAAGGAGAGGTACAGCTGAGTATCATCAGCATATTGATGACAACATACCCCCCACCGGCACACAACTTCTCCCAGCGGCTACATATACACATTGAACAAGAGGGGGGACAAAATGGAACCCTGCAGGACCCCCCATGGGAGACACTTGAGGGAAGAAGTAATTCCTCCCAGGATTACTTGTTGAGATCTATCAGCCAGGAATGAATGGAACCACTGTAAAGCTGTCCTGCCCACACTGGCAAGGTCCCACAGGCATGTTACCAGCTTCTCCTGGTTTGCAGTATCAAAAGTCGCTAAGAGGTTGAGTAGAACCAGCAGTGTCAAACAACCCATATCCAGTTCTACTCTCAGGTCGTCAACCAAAGCCAAAAGCGCAGTCTCAGCACCATAACCTGGACAAAAGCCTGACTGTGAGGGATCCAGAAAACTGATGCGGTCAAGACGCGCCTGATGGGCCACCACCCGTTCAGTAACCCTCCCTAAAAAGGAAAGGTTAGACACAGACTGAGAGCTCGCTGTAGCATCAGCGTCCAAAGGTGGATTCTTGAGGAGTTGCCGAACTACTACTGCTTTAAGTGACTCAGGCAGCCAGCCCTTCACAAGGGAAACATTGATAACAACAGCAATGGCCCAACTGTCTCCTAGCTGGCTTTAACCAGCCAGGACGGGCAGGGGTCAAGTTCACGCATCGTGACCCGAACCAAACCCAAGCACATCCCCACCTCAGCAGACGTCACCAATTGAAACTGATCCCATAAACACGGACCAGACACAGCATTCCTAACCTCAGGGTCTGG
Organism: Sphenodon punctatus; assembly: GCA_003113815.1. Lineage (NCBI taxonomy): Eukaryota > Metazoa > Chordata > Lepidosauria > Sphenodontia > Sphenodontidae > Sphenodon > Sphenodon punctatus. The sequence goes on from QEPC01011684.1 coordinate 679,569, forward strand.
TACTGTCCCAAGGGTGGAGTCGAAGTCCTGTTCAATGCGAGCAATTTTATCTGCAAAGTACATCATAAACATGTTGCAGCAGGCTGTGGAGAACTACATATCTAGGTGGAGTGAGGCCAGACTGACCAGACTCCTCACTGCCCAGAAAAGCTCTGACAGATGTGACTTCCCAGATGCTGTGATGGCAGCAAAGAATCACTTCTTTGCTGCCCACATATCCACAACATAATGCCTCAGTAACAGCAAAAGTATGTACATATCGGCAAAAGGCTAAGAGGTGTTGGGAGGGGTGTATATTTGGGGAGGAGCCTCAGAGTTGAGTGATCACTGAAGTGTACTTGGAGCAAGGTTTTGGGGACAGCGAGACTTGGGGGCAAAGTATATGTGTTTTGTTTTGGTATGTGCTTTGAGTTGGGTTGGGGGCAACAGGACATCCAAGAACCCCCAACCTCATGACACAGAACCCAGGAGTCCTGTCTCCCAGAGCCCCTCTTACTCACTAGCTCCCATTGGTCTCCCAAAGAGCGGAGGAGTCCTGGCTCCCAGACCCTCTGTTCTTCTCTTCCTTCTACTTAAAGGTTTAAAGGTTTAAATTTTATTGCATAACCCTGAGGTTATTGCAAAACATATTAATTAATAACAGAATAAATAAAACAGATAAAATAATCATAATATGTAATGTGGTCCACATACATTGCTTTTGGCCAAAATACAGCATAATATATACATCTTTAAATACTCAAAATTTAAAAAAAGATATTCCTTGTCCATCTCTGGTCGAAAAGCTGTAGTCTTGACCGGATCTATAATAAAATAAAAAGAGGACACCTAGGTAGATTCAATAATGTTACTATTCCAACGGCAATGGGAGACCTTCTGCCCCTTAACTCATTCTAACCTCAGCTCATTTCCCAGTTCGCCAAGGAATCTCCGAGTGCCAATAACATGGGTTATCATCACATTAATTCTTGACGAAGTTTCTTAGAGTAGATAAGTCCTAAGTAGCAAACTACCTGTTCTAATCCACTAGGTCCCAACTCCGTAACCGAGAACCTGTGAGTAATGGCTCCCAGCCCCCTCAACCCATTAACTCCCACCAGGGCTGGATCCTGCCTTGGGGATGCGGGTTGGATGCCTCCCCACGCCCTCGGCCTCCCTGTCCTGACCTAGACCCCCCCCCCGAATGCCCCCGTTCCTGTTGTTTCCTTCCCTGCCTCCCTGCGCAGCTCCTATGCGTGCAGGGAGGCTCTCTAGGCAGTCCTCCATCCGATCCTTGTCAGTTGCTGTTGGCTTCTGGCCCCAAACCAGCCAGCGCTAACTGGTGCACTGGCCACGGGCCAGAAGCCAATGCAGCTCACAAGGAGAGGGCTTCCTAGAGAGAGGCAGAGAGCCGACTTGCGCTGGAAGGTGGGGGAGTGTAAACAGTTCCCTGTGCCGCCGCCTCAGCTCTTCCTCCTCCCCCCCCCCCCTCCTGCTTCCCTGGGCAGGCCAGAGGTAGGGGAATGGGACTCTGGAGAAGTCACTCCCCCCCACCACACTCCCCCGAGAGCATACTCGGGATGGTGCCCACTGGAAGCTAAGTATGTGCTTGGAGGATTGGGGGGTTGCCATGGGCTCCCAGGCTGGGTTCCTATGGAGGAACCCAGTCAGTAGGGGTTTCGTCACTCTTCAGGGTGTCTTTTCCAGATGCTCTGGAAGCCATTTTCCTTTCTCAGGAGCTGTCCCTTCGCCCTCCCCTCTGGTAAAGAGGAAGGGGAGATTGCTCCAGAGGAGGGAAAATTGAAGAGAGCAAGAGAGAGCAGCGACTGAGAAGGCGCTAGGCAGCTGCACTTCAGCGGGCAGCAGCAGAGGGGAGAGACTCTTTTGGGTGAGTGTTTTTAAACATTATTTTACTAACTTTTATTATTTTTTATGTTTTTTATTGATTTTATTTTTTATCTTCCCCCCCCCTTTTTGTTGCTTTGTCTTCATGCTCCAGCTCCTTTTAATTGTTCCCCTTCCCTGACTGATGCATTTTTTATCTTATTTTGGATTTATTTTTTAGGGTTTGGGAGTATTTTAGTTGGTTTGGTATTTTACCTATATTTTTGGTTTTTAAAAAATGTGTTTCTTAGGGTTCTGAAGGGTTGTATTCCTACTGCTGTTGCAGTATTTTTCCTGGGCTTGTTCTGGGCATTTCACCCTTAGAGTTGGTGAGATGCTTTTTTGGTAGAGCACTGGCATGGATTGGGCTTCAGTCCTCATACCTGTTTAACTGGTATGAATGGCATTGGGAGAAAACTGTATGCTTTGGTTTCTGGAGTGAGGTGGAAAGGTGGCCTGATGAAAAAGGTCTTTTAACACCACAACAGGAGTAATGTGATGGAAACCACAGTCTGAAACAGCCCCTTAATGAAGGAGAGACATGGATATATTAATGAGTCAATTACTGTGATTTACTTTTTGCAAAGGAAGTGATTATTTCTATATGAGGGACAGGATATTTTCATTGTAACATGTTTTTGAAGAGTGCTGCTAGGTCCTGGACTGTACTGAAATCGCTCTGTATTGCCACAAAGGTGCAAAATGATCTTAAACCAAGTTGCTACCATGTAGATATCCCGGTGGGCTGTTGGAAAGCTAGCATTGTTTATTCAACGCCCTCCTGGCCTCTCTCCTGACTTAAAGGTTTTTTTGTGGGTTTGCTTGGAGCAGAGGAGGGTAGGAATAGGGTGGAACCCATGGTGCCACTCCATAGAAACCATTCCAAGAGCAGCTTTGAGGCTGCTCTGACATATCAGGGGACTGGATTTGCTGATCCAGAAGCGGGGAGATGGATGTTTGTTTGTTTATTTATTTATTTATTTTTATTTTTGAGATTGACTTGGCAACCATACTGCCTTTTAAAGAAAAACACTTCAATATAAAACTAGAACAAGTGAAAAAACTTTAAAGCACAGCTACCCTGATGTGTTTAATTCTGCTAGGCCTAACAGCAGACCCACTAGGCCTGGTATGTTTACCACTTTAAGCACAAAAAGGAGGACACTGAATGGCTATAGGAATGCATAGACCTCTCCTGAATGGCCATAGGGATCTATTAAAATATGTTGTGATCCTGCCTAACAGTGTTGTGGATATACTAGGAAACCTCAAAATGGAATGATGGCCCCTGGGAGTGGAATGACAGTCCAAAGGCTAGAATGAGAGCCCCAGGGACTTTGATGGCCTTTGGGAGTGGAATGATGGCCCCAGGGACTGGAATGACAGCCCTGGGGAATTACAGCTGCAGAACTGGAATGATGGCCCAAGGGATTTGATTGATAGGCTCTAGAAGAGGAATGACTGGCCCATCCAGTGCTGGGCCCATCATTCCAGTCCCTGGGGTTCTCATTCTAGTCTTTGGACTGTCATTCCACTTCCAAGGACCGTTATAATATTTTGAGGACTCCCAAAATATTTTGAGGTATCTGACAGGCTAGCCAAGGACCATCCCGTTGCCTGAAAACGTGAGCATTTCCCAGAGAAACTGAAAAGCCCAGCTCTACTTCTAACCCTTTATCCTCAATAAAAGCATAGCTACTGTTGTTGGGGGATAAAGGGCTGCTCTTCCTGTTCTGCCACTGTGTGACTGGGAAAACAGTCACTCACCATTCTGTCAGGGAGACCTCTTTCTGCAGGCCTTTACTTGGTGTCTGTGATACTTTGTTAGGAGACTCCCCTGTGCCTTCTGGATTTAGTGGATTGTTGGCTTATCCTCCTCTTAATTCTTCCTGTTCCTACAAAAGATCTATGTCCCACCCCCAGGGGCGGCTGGTGGGTTCTGAGGTTGGAGGGGCAGTAAGGCCGGCGAGTCTAGGGGCGGAGCCAGGGCAACGGTGGGCGGAGCCAGGGCAACAGTGGGCCAGTGACGTGGCATTAACCCAGCAGCAAGGAGTTCCCAGGGTTAACATTGGATGGACATTACATTACTTAATGCTGGGAACGCTGCTGTGTGAAGCACTGCCACCAGGGGATAGAGAACCCTTTTACTGGGGGTCCTGTACACTTTCTTTCCCACCCGGTCCAAATTAACCATAGTAGGTTAAAAAAATAGATCACGTTGCCATCGCCTACCTTTATCCTGAACCCTCGAATCCTTGATTTTCATGGCACGCTTGGCCACCTGTAGTCTTCTGAAGGTGTAGACTTTGGGACAAGCCTTCCTTCTGACTTGGAGAACTTGGAAGGACTGAGTTAGCTCCCTGTTCTGCAACAAGCCGAATCAGAAGAGAATGAAAGGGAAGAGGACAGGACAGAGGAGAAGTAGGAAGGAAAGGGTTTGGTTTTGGAGCACGAGAAGAGGAAGGGGGACGAGATGGGTTCAGTGGGGAGCAGGGGGAAAGGGTTTTCTTGTTGTCTGCAGCCTTCTCTTCTGCTGCGCTCCTACCTACTCTGTTCACAAGGAGAGAGAGGCGAGGTATGGAAGCATGCCAAATCTCAGACAAACTAGATAGAAAAAACTAGCTCTAAGTTACAAAACGCCTTGCCAAACACAATTTCTCAGTTTGGCCCCCATGGGCCAGGGGCTCCACTGCCAGCAAAGCCCCCTTGGCCCTGCAGCAAGCCAGCATCTTGAGCTCCAAGTTACAAAATGCCTTGCGAAACACAATCTCTCGGTTTGGCCCCCATGGGCCAGGGGCTCCACTGCCAGCAAAGCCCATGCACACACAGCAGGCCTGTTTTTAACAGTTTGGATCCTTTCAGGACACCATTTCAAGAAACCTAGGGCCCTGCAGACCACCATTCCTAGCAACCACAGCACCAAATGCCTGCCCATGCTCAGAGCAGGGCTGTTTTTAACAGTTTGGATCTTTTGGGTGCCCCATTTCAAGCTACCTTGACCCCTACAGACCACCATTCCTACCACCCACAGCTCCAAATGCCTGCCCATGCTCAGAGCAGGTCTGTTTTTAACAGTTGGTTGGCACCCTTTGGGGCTCCATGCCATCAAACCAGGCCCCTCCATCAGACCAGCATCAGCACCAACAAAATGCCTGTTGTCCAAGCTCACACAGTCCACCCCCAGCAAGACTACATGTGTCCCCCCCACTCCCCCGTGTCTCTCAGTGCACCCACTCCCCCCACTTCGAGTTGCCATAGACGCAAATTCTTAGAAGGCACTTATGAGATATGCAGGTTGCAGGGCTGCATTGGTTCCAATGCAGCCCTGCAACCTGCATATCTCATAAGTGCCCTCTTAGAATTTGCATCTGTGGCAAGTTGGCAACCCTACACATACTCCATTGCCCAGCCAGACTCAAATCCCCCCACTCCCAGTGCACCTCATAATTCATAAGTAAATTCATAATAAAATCACAATTAAATTAAATTCACAATTCATAATTAAAGCAAATCACTATTATAACATCCCCCTCCCTTCTCCCAAGACAAGTCCCTCCTCCCCTCGCCTGCGGTTCCCTCCCCAAAAAAGCAAAGCCCAAGCCCCAGATGGGTCCCTGACTCCCCAATGTACTTACCAGCAGCAGGACTGAGTTCACAGGGCAGGCTGAGCAGCGTCTTCTTCCCCACTCAAGCGAGGGCAAGATGATGCTGGCCTGGGCTTCAACGATGATGGACCCACTTGGCATTGCCAAGTGGGTGGCGTGGCACACTACACTACCTAACTAGCTTCCTTGAGATGATGATGATGATTAGTAAAAATACTAAAATACTAAATAAATCTAATCTAACACTAACAGTGGTGTGAGTGAATTGAAAAAGATTCAGTTTCAGCCGGGATGGCCAACTGCAAAACTCTCTCTCAGAAGAGCAACTGAGTCACACTCAGAAAGAGTCCAAGAGAGATAAAATGGTGCCTGGAATCACCTTATACATGCTCTCCCACTCAGTCTCTGCAGCAGGCAGCCCCCACCCTCTCATCACCACGTGAGAGGAAAAGCCTGCGCAGAGACACTCTGAAGAAATTTAAGCATCAACAGTCACACAAGCACTCCCCTCCCCCCCTTTTCAACCGGCCAATCACGTTCAAACTTCACGCACATCACACACACACTACATAGATGGCATGCTAATGCTCCCCCAACTCCGAGTCCACCACCCCTTCCCCCCCCCCCCGGGCGCCAAGGGCTACAGCCCCAATTACAATCTGCCATGCCGGTTTTGTGATCGATTAGCCTCCATGAAAGCCTGCCCCCAGCGGCTGGCACGCGTTGCCAGTACACGCGCTGGACGGCATCCCTAGCCGTCCAGTACACATTATTTAAAAGTTTGCCCTTGCAGGGCTCCATCGGCTGTGTGTGGCTCTTAATGTGATTGTTTTCATTCGTGGTGCAATGTAATCCCCCCATCCCCCGCGGCCCCGCCTCCCAATCCCTCCCTTCACGCGACATCCACCTCCTCCTCCCCCCAATCGGGGCTACGTTGAAATGATGATTGCACATGCGTGGAGCCAAGCAACACCTAGCGCAGGCACAATCATCCAACCCAGAAGTTCGGAGCCCCGGCGCGGCTGAGACAGCCGCGCCGGGGCTCTGAATGCCACCGCAGTGCTGCCATAAGCCCAGGGAACCCAGCATTTAAAGGTAAGTTGCTCTTGACAAGTCTTCAGTTTGATTTTGGGTGCGGAGGAGGCCAGGGCTGGCACCGCGCCTGCCCACGCCAATCTGATCAATCCCCATGCTGAGTTTTTGAAGGTTAGGGGCCTGATCCAAAGCCCATTAAAACCAACGAAAGGAAAACTCTTGGATTTCAGTACTTAAAAGAACTAAAAGAAAGAAAAAGTCCCTAGTAGCGTGAATGGAGTCCCAACACAGTTCTGCAGACGTAGATATAGGAGCCAGTCCTACTCCCTGTGTGAATCCCCTTTATGGGGAATATGCTGTGTGTGCAAACTGCATGCAGAGGTGTTTAGCATTGGCCCCATCATCTTTAAACTCCCCAGAAGACCCACTTTTGTAACATACAACAAGGGTAAACTTTCCTCAGCAGAAAAATAGAAAGAAGAGGAAAATAATAAGTAAAGAAACTAACTGCAATTTTCTTTAAAATTTATGCGTGAGAAGTTGTTACCCCCCAATATATTGCTGTGCTTTAAGCTTACCTTGGTGCCTATGCGTAGTAGAATATATGGGATCCTACCATCAGATTTTCAGGCAGCAGAAGCTGCCTGAAACTTAAATGCACAGCCACTCTCCATTATAAACAGGGGACTGCCGAAGCCCTGATTTTGAGGAAACCACTTGAGCTACATTGTTGAAAATTTATCCATGACTATAAGTTGTGAGGACCATCATATGCACAAAGTTTGAAGAAGATCCATCAGAAAAATAAAATGTTATGTCTATTTAAACGTTAATTGGTTGTGGTCAAAATTCACAGCGTCCTCATGATTTTGAATCATCAATATCTCCTCCCCCTGGATGAGTTGAGCCCCCAAACTTCACAGGCTTAAACATGAATTTCTTATCATAATTGGACAACATACAATTTTTCACAGTGCATTAAGTCTGTGCTTTATATGTATACAAATTTAATACAATTACTACAATAAAGTGTTAACAATGTGAGTGTACATAATAGAGGTGGGACCCCGGGCCCATTACCGGCTACCGGATTTACCGGTTACCGGTTCTCTGAAAACCGGATTCCCGGATTAAATCCGGTATACCGGTACCGGATTTATTTCATTGATTTCAATGGGGCGCTGTGTCCCCATTGAAAT
>QEPC01011684.1:689134-700002 GCA_003113815.1 Sphenodon punctatus
AGCTACTGCTGCTATCACTGGTAAGGCAATTCCTTTTCTAAAAGGGAGGGGGGGAATCAAGCAAGCCCCGGCAGCTGGGGAGGGGAAACCCCGGCAGCTGGGAAGCCCTGAGGGTTTGACCAGTGCGGGGGGAGGGGGGAGGAGGCAAGCCAAGCCCCCCCCGCCCGCATGGTAAATCGCACTGAGGCGCAGAATTGGGCCCTGACTCACGCAGAATTTTTTTAAAAATTCCGCGGAAGAATCGGGGCCCTGAGTATAGGGAGAGGTATCAGTGAGGATCTATGGGGGTGAGGAGCTAAGGAGCTCAGGGGGCAGCATGGTAGAAGGGGCAGGCAAGTGTTAACCTTGTGTCTCAACCTAGCTTTTATGTGTCCGTGCTCTTTCCAGGATGCATCTCTCCAGAGTCACAGTAGAACACTTTTCAAAACACTCTTGTCTTTTGATACCCAAATGGTTACTTCTGCTCCTGGATTCGCTTAAGAAACGCTGCAGATTCTTCCTCAATCCAGAAATGACTATGCCTTCAGTTTCTTTGTATTAGCATCACAAAAACGTTATTTAACAGCAAATATAACTCCTGATATGTTTTCAAATCTGAACTGTTCTACTAATTTTTGCACAGGAGGGCAAGTTCAATCTTGAGAGAACTGGGCAGGTGCTGTATGGTCATAGCATAGCTGTCAGCAGGGCTGGACTTAGAAATGTGGGGCTCAGGGCAAAGATAAAATGTCCCTCCCCCCTCCCAATGGCCTCCCCACCTCCCCTGTGGCTCTGCCCACTTATGGGCACCCTCCACAAGGCCCTAAAGGTGGTTGTGTTTGGGGTGCTGCTGGAAAGCAGTGAGGGCCCGCACTCTGCCCTGGTGAAACTGTGGGCTGCTGCTGGACCCCCAGAAGTAGAGAGAACAGCAGGACCTGCTATTCTCTACTTCTAACCTTGTGGGAAGACTAGCCCTAGCTCTCCATTTGAGATCTTGCTAGCCCTTTCCACCATATCTGTCCCCCTTTCAGAAGAACTGTGCCCTTAGTGACCCAGGTTCTTCCAGTCATTGTTTTTCTTGTTTTGTTCAATATATGATCACCTGCTATTAATATGACCGGCCTTCCATAAACAGTAACTCCTAGTAGAGCCTAGTACCCTATACCATTTTCACCTCCTAACATATACTCCAACTAAAATAGCATACTAGGCTTTGATTATTTATTTATTTTTAAGTTGCATTTTAGCTGTAGTATGTTTGTTTTTCAGATATGTGAATTTGCTTTTTTAATTTTAATGTGCAAACTAAATGTCTTTATACTATGGATAGGCCCGAGATCAGCCAGTTGCAAAAAAGTATATGCATACCTCAGAAGGGAATTATTACTGTTCCAGAGGCAGACAGGTGGCATTTTTCCCCCTTTCAAGGGAATTTTGTACTTGGAACAAAAATAGTCCTCATTAGTTTGGTTGTTACTTCAGTAGACGTTGGCCACTTGTGCCAAAGTTGTTGTGTGTGAATGTTAAGGCCATGTGCTGTCTTTGAAATCATAATGGAACTTTGATCATAAGCTATAGATACTTTTAGAAAATGAATTCAGTTTTTACTATCTCTGTTCAGACCAGTGAAGCCAACACTTTTCAAGTTTGCACCAACCTTTTGACCTCCAAACTACGGCATGGCACCCTGCCCATCCTGCTGAGCTCCCCCCACTCTACTTTCACTGCATCCAGCCATGCCCCCTGTAATGCAAACTGTAACCCATGGAGCCCTGTGTGCCAGGGCACTCTTTGCTAGTGGCACTTGAGGGCATCTTCATGCACAGTTGTGACGTACCTGTTTTAAATGTACTTTAAGGCACTAATTTTCATTAGTAGCTTTCAGAGTTGGAATTTGAGAACACATTGTAACAGGCAGCGTATGTAACCAGTAATTTGGAAAAGTTACTTGCACTGGCCATATGCTCAGTATATCGGCGGTAGGAGTGATCTGTAAGTGTTAATCTTTTTCTAAAATACAAGCTCACTAAATATTTTATGATGATTAAAAAAGCTGCTTCATGTGAGAATGGCTTTGATCCTGAGTTACAGATAGAATGGGATGATGGGTGTCTTCAGACGTACGTGAACTGGCCACTCTTGGAGTTGCTCTGGGTGTGCACCCCACATCTGCATGAGTCCAGCCCTGCCTGGGTCTGTTTAAAATGGACCCAGGCTGCCACGGCCCACAGGCTGCCCACATGGCACCCTCTCCTCCGCACCATAGAGTTGTGGGTGTATCGCCTGATGCTGTAGGCTGCTGCCTGCAACTCTATGGTGTTGCCCAGGACAATCCCCAGCTGAGAGCAGAGCTGCAGTGGCTGTCCACTGAGCAGATGGATCACAGCTTCACCTCAGGCTGGTGCCCTGGGTTTGACCAGCCCATTCTGCTGGTGGTGCTCCTGGATGTTCTGGACCATTGCAAGTGTGGCTGCTGCCTGTTTCGCTTTTGCTCTGCCTCTCTATCTGGTGGCCCGTCTTTAGACAGATGGGCCACCCAGGGGTGACGTGGAGCAGAGGTGGGGCTGCAGTCCCATTTGTTTACACCCAGTATGTTGACCAACTGTACTTTCAATTAATCAATTAAAATCTAAGGATAAGCACCATCTCTCAAAGCAGGGCTTAGAATTTAGCAGAATAGTAAAGGAAATTTTAGGAAACCACTGGCCTGGAAAAGTTGACAAGAAGAAGCACTTTAGTAGTAGTAGTAATAATTTTATTTTTATAACCTCTCTACCACCACCAAATGGCACTTGGGGTGATTTCAGACGTTACGGGTGCCTGGTTCACCACAGAGGATTCCCAGTGGGGTTGAATAGAACAACCACCCCCTGGGGGTGAATAAAAGCCCTGAACAGCCGTGATGGGACCGGAACCACGGCAGGGAATCAGGCCGGTAGATCACGGGCGGGGGCAGCGCAACAGACATGACACCGATTCCCGGCCGTGGTCAAAATACCCAGAATCCACCGGGCGGGGGTGGGACACAGACATGGCCGCCGGAGGGCAAACGAAGCCAAAAGGCACACAAGGGAACGCCCACAAAAGGGAAACAGGAAGGGAGGGCGGAGAGGGAGACGGGCCGGACAGGTACCTCACACAACAGGCACACAGAAAACGGGGGCACGGTGGAACACACAACACAAGCACACGCCTGGGCACACACACACACACACAGAAGGGAAAGGAAGGGGGGACACGGGCGCCCGGACAACACACAAGGCACAACGGGCATGGGGAGGGGGGGCAGAACAGGGAGGAGGGGGGAGAAGGGCACAGGGGCAGGACAGGACACAGGCAATGGCAACCACAACCCCCACAGCAGAACGGTCCACACGGGCACCCCCACAGCAACACAGGCAGTCCCGGAACAGGGGGGCCCAGGAGCTCGGGACCAAGGCACAGCGGGGCCCCCCTCTGCAAGGCAGAGCATGTAGGCGGCCAGGCTGCACACAGACCGCGCAGACACAGTCCCAGCCGCGGACCAGGCCACATGAGAGCACCTCATCTCCGGGACGTGGCCATCGGGGAAGGGAACCAGCCCTAGGGTCTCCACATGCAGCCGGCAATCAAGAGCGCTCGCCTCATAGCCGAAGTAGCGAAGACCGGAGCTCAGGCTCGCATAAGCACCCGAATGGCTGTCCGGGCAGCCCAGGAGCAGCTGCACGTCCGGGGTATGCCACAGGTCACACAGGGACATGGTCTCGTGGAAGGTCCAGCTATGCGGGGCTCCATGGGGGCCGGGAACCGGGAGCCCAGTGGATGCACAACCAGCCATGGTCCAGCGAGACAGGGAGAATAACATCATGGACAGGGGGGCACACATAGCCTCCAGGGCCGGGGGCGGCCTCCGATGGATCTCAAGGACAGGACAGGCGGCCACAGGCTGCAACATTGTATCACAACAGAGTGAGGCGTGGGGTGCGGACCCGGCACAGCTGAAGACAACAATCGCGCACACAGGACGGCTAATCAGGACGGCAAGGACACGGTGTTGCAAACAGGGAGAGAAGGGTGTGTATGTGTGGTGATGGCTGAAGGCATGCAGCTGCACAAGGAGTGCACAGCCCTGCACAAGGAGCACCCATGCAGGCGTGAGGCCCCATGCGAGAACAGCAGGTGCACCCAACCGCATGTGCACGGACACCAGCACCGCATTGGGGGCCTGCCCGGCTGGGGGCGAAGCCCCAGCCCACCCAGGCCATCACAGGCCCCTCATAACCGTCCCCAGCCCCCGGGGCCCCAACCACCATGGAGCGGGACAGGGCAGCCGCCTACTGGATGTACCTCGCGCTTGCAGCCGAGTGGTACTGCGACTACACCGAGCAGCTGTGCCTCCTTACCGTGGAGCTGCACCTGGAGGCCCGCCTGCGGGTTACCCTGGCCTGGAGAGCTGCAAGGGCCCGCAGGGCCCACCATGGGCGCAGGAGAGTCCTCGCCCGGCTCAGGGTACAGAGGCTCACCAGGGCAGACTGGCAGGCTGTGAGCGCCTCTAATGGGGGAGAGAGACCATGCGCTGGGCAGCCCTGCTCGCAATGCCCATTGACAGGCGTATATGGGTCGCTGAGCGGGCACAGGGTTGGTGGGCCAGGGCGCTGGCCCAGTGGGACGAGGCAGCCTGGAGGGCCCACTTTAGGATGGACAAGCTCATCCTGCTCTGGCTCGCTGAGCTCCTTATGCCCTGGCATGAGCGACAGCACACCCCCATGAGGACCCCCATCCCCATGGTCCAGCTGGTGGCTTTGGGGGTCTGGGTCGCAGCTACGCCCGACTCCTGCCGGTCCAATTTCCAGCACTTCGGGGTAGGCCTGAGCACCATTGCCTGTATCCTCCGGGATGAGTGCGAGGCTGTGGAGGGCGTGCTCCTGGACAGAACGATCCAGCTGGTGGACCAGGGGACATGATGGCAGGATTCGCGGCCAGAGGCTTCCCCAACTGCATGGGAGTCGTGGACGGCACCCACATCGAGATCCTCCACAGGGGAGGCTGCAGAATATGTCAACAGGCATGGGTATCGCTCACTGCAGCTGCAGGCGGTTGTGGATCACCGGGACTGGTTCATAGACATCTTCACGGGCAACTCTGGCTGCAGTCACGATACCTGGATCATGACCATCTCCCCCTTCTATGCCCAGATGTTCCGGGGGGACTTTGCTGACATAGGGATGACCTGGATCGAGGGGGTACCTATGCCCCCCTGTATCCTGGGCGACCCTGCCTACTCCCTCACCCGGTGGCTAATGAAGGTCTACCCGGTCGCACGCACCCCTGTGGAGGTGCTCTACAATACTCGCCTGTGCTCCAGCAGGACCGTGGTGGAGCGAATCTTCGGGGCCCTCAAGCAGTGCTGGAGGAGCCTCGCTGGGCGGCTAGACTACGCTGTGGAGACCTCGGCCCTGGTGATCGGTGCCTGCTGTGTGCTGCACAACGTGTGCGAGACTGAGGGGGCAGCCCTGGAATACCCCAAGCCCACCCAGCCTGGTGCCCCTGTACGTGAATGCCGAGAACCCCAAGGAGTACCATTATGCCAAGCGCATTTGGGACGCCCTGGCGAGGCATATCAGCTGGGAGGCCGAGGTGTGAGGGCTGCAGCAAACCGACACACCCCCGGGGGTTCTCTGGACCGGCCCCTGCACGGGAAGGGGTCTGGTACCCCCCACCCCACCCCACCCCTGTCCCCCATAATTGGGCCCGGGAACTCTTTATTTCACCCACGTGTACATGTGCACCCGACCCCTCTTCCTCCATCCCAGCCATGCCCCGCCCCCTATAGTGCCCCCCACCTCACACTGCCCTCCCCCTCCCACCCCTTCCCCCCCATCCCCCACGTTTCCTGGGACGCCCCCTTGAGCGCCCAGTGTTCGCCATGGAGCTCTGTGAGCTCCCCTCCCCACTGCTGTCCGTGTCACCAGCAGTGTCCTGGTTTACCTCCTGGGCCGGCAAGGGGGGCGGTGGTTGGGGGGAGGGTGGGGGGCCCTGGAGCCGGGGGGCCTGCCTGAGCGGCTGCACCCTCCGGACGGCAGGGGGGACCGGGAGGCAGATGCGCGGCCCCTGAGGGCGTGGGGGCGTCTGGGGCCGTGGGGGATAGGGCGGGGGCGCCGAGGGGCCCAGCATGGGGACTTGGGCAGGCAGAGTGCCCGGGGGGGGTGCCTGCCATCACATAGGCACACATGGTGCCCGTGTGCAGGAGCAGGGAGGTCCCGATATCATGGAACCTGTTCATCTTGGCGGATTGCTACCACACCATGCCTTTGATGGCCTGCTCCAGCCGCCTGAGCGCTTCCACCTGCCTGCTGTTCTCCTGGCGCTCCTGCCTCCACTCCAGGTGCACCTCGGCCTGGAGCCTCATGTCCCGCGCCTCTGCCCGCTCCAGGGACCGCTCGATGGCCGCCTTCATCTGGTCCACGGCCGCTATCATCCTCTCCCCCTGTTCCGCCGAGGTCCAAACAATATCCTCCGCCTGGTCCTCCCTCAGCCAGTGGACCCATGCCCGGTGTTCCCTCATGCGCTGGGCTGGGGGCACGGGCCCTGGAGACATTGGCTGCTGGGGTTGCCCTGTAGGGTACAGTAAGATGAGACAGATGCCGCCCAAGGCGCCCGCCCCTGGGCCTGGATGGGACCGGGGCTCCGTGGGCCCCCGGGCATGTCACCCGGCCCCTTCCCACCCCCCTCCCCGACCCCTCCCACCGCCTCCGAGTGTCCCGGCACCCCCTCTCTGCACCCCGGTGGGCCCTCCAACCCGGACCGCGTGCCTCACCTGGTTCCTCCGCCAGCTGCCTGGGCTCCTCAGCGCCTGCCTGCTCCCCCGCCTGGGTCTGGTGCCGGGGTGTTCCATGCCCTGTGGGCGAAGAGGGGGGGTTGTTGGTGTAGGGGTGTGCAGTTGGGCGACCGGGGCCTCAGCCCCCTTCCCGCCTTGCTTTAGGGGGGCTGGGGCAGCCCCGTCCCGTCCATCCCCCCCTTGTCCCCTTACCTGTCGACCCGGTCCCTCTCCCCTCTCAGTCGACCGCTTACCCTCGATGTCGGTCTCCGACCTGTATGAGGCCAGTCCCTCGGTGTGGGACTGCTCCCCCATGGACCAATGGCTGAGGGTGATGAGGATGCCGGCCTCGGACTCCGCCTGTCCGGCCTGAGGGTAGGTGCTCTCCAGGCTGCTGTCCGGGGGGGAGCTACATGTGCCAAAGGTCCCAGGGCATTCCTCCTGGGGGTCTGGGGCCCTGGAGCTTGTGTCTACCAGGGCGGCGGCAAGGGGAGGAGGTACCTCGGCCTGTTCCCTGCCCTGGACCACTGCGCTCCCCACGAGCCATGGGGCGACTATCGACCCCTTCATGTGGAGAATTCGGTCCAGGGCATCATAGAAAGGGGCGGTCTGGGCTCTGTGTCTGGACCGCCTATTGTTGTCCCTGATGGCCTTGTACCCCCTTTTCAGCTCTTTGGCCTTGGAGCGGCACTGTGCCACAGTGCGATGGTGCCCTGCTGCCTCCATGTCCCCCACTATGTCCTGGTAGACATGCTCGTTGCGCTGGTTGAGCGCGAGCTCCAGCTGGTACTCCAGGGTCCCCCAGATCCGTATGAAGTCCCGGGTCTCCTGCAGCCCCCACTGACCCCCTCTGTGGTAGGGCTTCCTCCCTCGTCTCCCCTGTGGGGGATCCTCCTCCTCCTCCTCCTCCTCCTGGGCTGGACCGGTGTCCTCCCGGGGCTCATCCACCTGGGCCTTTTCTGTTTCTGCGGGACGCAGGGGTGTGTGTTTATGGTTGGGTGCGGTTCTGGCCCCTCTCGCGGCCTGCCCCCTTTCGCCCTTTCTTCCTGCTGGGGGCCCGGGCTGCCCCCGTGCCCCCTTGGTGCCCCCTGTTCCCCTCCCCTTGTTTCCCTTTACCCGTTTCCGGGGTGCCACTTCCCCCAGTCTAGCTGCTGTCCCCGGGGCATCCTGTCCCAGCTGCTGCGGGTGTTGTCCCTCCGCCTCCTCCATTCTCAGCACAACCTCCGCCTCCTCCTCCCTTGCCTGCGCTCCCTCCACCACTGCCCCTGCCTCCTCCACCCTCGCTTTCTCTCCCGCCGCTCTTTTCCGCCTCCCTCCTCGCTTCATTCCGCCACACTTCCCTGCTGCAGGTTTCCCTTTAAATCTCCCTCCGGTGGCTGTGTTGTTGCTGGTTGCCCGGCAGCGACGCTGCGTGCTTTGTCCCTGGCTGGGAGTCATTTCCTTTGGTTCCGGCCGGTAATTGCTGTCCAGATGTTACTTTTTGTTGTTTCCCGGTGGGAATCTCTTTGACCACGCTTCCAGAGATTGTCCAGCGGGGAGCCCCGGAAGCGTGGTTGAAATTGACCACATGTGGGTATTGCCCGTGGTGAACATCTGGCGGCCACCGAACAGACGTTCAGGGCGCTTTGGCCCCGCTGCGGGATTGCGTGTGGTTCACTGTGGTTGAGCGTGATCTCGTAACGTCTGAAAATACCCTGGGAGTGCTGGACAAACATAAAACTATAAAATACAAAAATTCATTTAAAACATAAATCCATTTAAAGGGGAAGGTCAAGAGGGAGGAAAAACACATTAAGGGGAACCAAAGGTGGATCCTAAAAGCACTTGGCAAGTAAGTCTTCAGGAGCTTTTTAAAGGAAAGGAGGGAGGAACTGAAATGGACATCTGGAGGGAGCAAGTTCCACATGGAAGGGCCTGCCACAGCAAAGGCCCAATTGTCCGCCAACTTAAGGCACAGTGGTAGGATTCCCAAATAGTCGGTGTTTTCTGAGTACCCATAACCATCAGAGTGAGGCTACAGCAGCAGATCTTGAATATGTTTGTTTGATTGATTGATTGATTAATTAAACAAATTTTATTACCTCCTCCTGCTCCAGGCAGCTCAGGGTGGCTTACACATAAAAACAATAAAACATCAGCTAAAACAACACAATAAAAGAGAAAGCAAAAAAATAAATCTCCCTCCCTAACCCAGAACCCCCCACCCTAAATCCCATCTCCCCCACAAAGTAATCAACAAACATGTCACAGTGGGTACTAGATCACTCCAGTTCCAGGCAGAGAGATGGCAGACCGACCAACTCCCTCACCACCCTGAAAAGCTCCGCTGAATGAGATTTAGCGGAGGCTTATACGGGCAGAAAAAACCTCCTTGTTTGCTGCCTTTACAGCTACGGCATAGGCATTTAAGCTGGCTCTATGTTGTAATCTGTCGGCTTCAGCACGCAAGTGACGCCACCATCGCTCCAACCACCGCCCCTCACGCTTCAACACCCTCAGGCCCTCAGTAAACCACGGTGGCCTGAGGAGCTGTTGCCGAGGGAGCAGACACTGTGGAGCTGCCGGTCGATGGCCTCCATCAGCAATGTGTTCCATAAAGCCATGAGGTCATTGAGCGGGCGACCATCAAGATCAGAGGGTAACCCCTCAAGAGCATTCCGGAACCTTTTAGGTTCCATTAGTCTCCAGGGGCCATATAGCCAGGGTCTATAGTACGATACAAGGCCCTGAAAGCCAGCAGCACAATCTGTGCACTGTATGTGTAGATATCGTTCTATATGACAAATATTCTAGGTATCTTGATTAGCTACCAATAACTGCATAAGACATGTTCTCCATTGTGGAGGTTGACAAAATGTGAATTAGACTGATTGCCAGTGACTTGTTAGCAACAGTAACTTTTGAGATCACATGTTGACATTTTGCTTATGTTTGGAGAATAAATCTTTTGATAAATGGTAAAAATAGATTTAAAATGGTTAAAGAAAACTTATACCTTCACTATAAATGGTGATCTGGAGAAGTTACCTTTACTTGTAACTGGTCCTATTGTGCTGCTTTGGAAAGTATTTTTAAAATCCGTTTCACCATTAGCTAATAATAGATGTAATGCTTTTCTTTTGTTTTCAGGCCTTTTTGCAAATGTGTAGTCTGCCAGTCCAGGTGGTCTGTAGGGCAAATGCGGAATACATGTCCCCATCTGGTAAGTTTGGTATTAATTTGGATTACTGCTTTAGTATCTGTGCTTTGATGCCATGGCAACAGCACCACACCTTGCAGATAAGTCAGTGCTACTTGTATGTGGATTTCCTTTTTGTATTCCAGTGCAGTTCTTCCTGTAGAAAAGGCAAACACTGAAGTACAAAAAATTTTCATAATGCCTTAACTCTGTCCTTTACATGTATATAAATTGGATAAACTTTAGAGAATGAAATTCTTACAATGAAAGTTTACGCAACTTTATACAGTGAAATGACTTATACAATGCAATTTTGTGCAAAAGGACAGTTAAGGCATTGTGGAAAAAAATTGGCGACTTATGATAATAAATAAATGACTTGTAAATAAATAATGTGATAGTTTAGTTAGTGGTAAATAGTAATAAGAGTAAGCATGTATGGCAATAAATTAAGTGCTTATGTTCTATTAATGTCAATGGTACGTTATGCAATATGGATTTAAAAAAGTGTAAATGCTTTTTGGTGTTTAGATTTTGTTGTAACGTATGTTAAATGCTTTTTAATTATAAGAATAAGATAGACACGGTCCCTGCCCGAGAGCTTACAATCTAAAGACAGGGGGAGGGGAGACAGGGAAGGGGGAACAGAGGGAGAGACAGGGGATGCAATATTCATGAGAATGGGTGATTTCAGACGTGACGAGATCACGCTGAACCACACTGAACCACGGTGAACCCCGCGGCGGGGCGAAAGGCCCCTGCATGTCTGCACAGCGTGCGCCAGATGTTGGCCACGCTGAATCTGCAGACGGGGTCAATTTGAACCACGCTTCCCGGGCTAGCCGGGGGAAGGTCCCGGGAAGCGTGGTCAAATGGACCGCGGGCCGTGGCGAACAAAAAGTAACGTCTGGTCGC
>QEPC01011684.1:705741-729224 GCA_003113815.1 Sphenodon punctatus
ATATATATATATATATATATATATATATATATATATATATATATATATAATATATTATATATAATATATTATATATAATATATTATATATATATATATATATATATATATATATATATATATATATATTTATGTGGTTCTATGTTTTTATAATGGCATACCACCTGCCATTATTATATATAATACAAACAACATATATTATATAGCTAACTAAATAATATATAACTGGCATACCACTTGTTCTTGACTTCTTGCTGACTTACACCTTACTACAAAGTACTTTTAGAAAAGACATGCTGTTTGTTTAAATCTTCAAACTGCGGATAGTACATATCCATATGAACCCTTTCTAGTTTTCAGTCCTTGTAAAATGATGCCATGTGCATTCTGCAGCATACACTGATAAAGTGTTTGTGTTATTATCAACACATAATTTTGTGTAATTTTTTCTTTACTAATACACAGAAGGTGTGATTTCATTAGGAAAACCATGAAACCAAACTTCTGAACTCAAAAGGAAATGCACAGTAGATCTATAAATAAAATTTAATTTATGTTGGTCATGCTTTTGTGTTGAACTATATTTCCACATGATTACTTTCTATTTAATACTAAGAATATGTACGATGTAGGAAGAATTTCAGTTGTTTCTCCTGTATTGCCTCTTGTGTTGGAGAGAATTCTATGTGTTTCCTAAGCTCATTGATTACAATGGGACTTGAATTGAGCTTTTTCTTGGATACTTTCCTTTTCTCGCTTTATTTATTTGTTTATTTATTAATTTTTCTCCTGCCGTAGGGCCATTCACTTAGTGACGGGTTGGATGAAGTCCAAAAAGCTGAGATGAAAGCCTACATGGAATTAGTCAATAATATGCTTTTGACAGCAGAGGTATAGCAGACTCTAATTTGTTTGTTTCATGAAAATAGGTGATATTGATTAAAATGGTATTTTTTTCTATATTGAAATAGACACATCTTCATTTTGAGATTCTAAAATGGTAAATATTCTGTCATTTCAGAGGTTAGTGTCCTTACACTGTAAATGGTCTGTTTACATAGTAGCATGAAAAGCTCAAAATTGGGTTCAACTTCTGTTGTATGAAACAAGGGCTAAGCTTGTTCCAAAGAAAGCGCTTTTGTAATGTAGCTCTCATGATCCAAATTCATCTTATTTTAAAATACAATTTAATACCTTTTGAACTGCTAAACAAACTGTCTGATAGACATCATAATAAGTTATTGTCTGTATTCAGAGGTCATGCTTTTAGAATGAAAATGTTTAGTACCTAACTGTTAAGTTAGCACACAGCAAAATACCAATAGGGAGCGAAAAAATGTCTTTGCAGCCTCCTTCATTATGAAGTTTGAGTTAGTGTTCTTTTGTTCCTAGTTATATCTTCAGTGGTGTGATGATGCTACAGTAGAGGAGGTGAGTGGTTCTGCAGCATTTATCTTAATTAAAATTTAATGAGAAAACACTTTTGTTCACAATTGCAAGTCCCTGCTCATAAATGAAACATTGAAGTTTATACCATTAATGATATAGTTTTTCACTTTAATTTTGCTTGCATATACATTTTGAGGAAGCTGTGTGTCACTACTGGATGTAACTGGCTTCAGAGTAGATATATTTTTATATGTTTTTTTAAATAAAATGTTCACTTTTTTTAGGCTGCAAGCTATGAATTTTTGTGCAGAATAAATTTAGGAAAAAACAATATCATGTGCTCTGACTCGCAGCAGCAACTATTTTGTAAAACGTTTACACTCTTTTTTTCCTTTAAAAAAAGATTACTCATCCACGGTATGGCTCTCCTTATCCCTGGCCTCTGAACCGTATTTTGGCCTATCAGAAACAGTGGGAGGTCAGACGTAAAATGAAAGCCATTGGATGGGCTGGCAAGTCCCTTGACCAGGTCAGTCAAAAACACTCAAAGCCAAATTCTACACTAAAGAAAACCTACCTCTCACCAGTTGAATATCTAAATAATAGTAAGATTCTGAAGGACAAGGGTATTTTCAAACGTGACAGTGCATGACACTGTCACACTTTGATCCTGCCTTGAGTGAGAGCCCTCACTCTGGGCAGGATCTGGCCCGGCTACCAAGCGGATGTGTCGGCAGTCTAGGCCAGGGGAAGGGCAGGGTGATGTGTGGATGTAGGTCTGCAGGCCCTGCCTGCCTCCCTTACGGGTGGCTGCAGTAGCCTAAGAGGCCATCACGCGTGCCCAGAACAGCCCCTGTCAGACATGACGGCCTGCTCTACGCCGTCCAGAGATGGTTTCCCGGGCCGCAGCAGCACTTAGCCTAGGCTGTGACTTGGCGATGGGCCTGAGTAACAGCCCAGGCTAAAAACTGCCACGGCCCAGGGAAACCCGGGATCCGGCCCGGGATAACATCTGGCAGGCAGGATCAGACGTTACGGCACCACAAGTGAAAGAGTGGCCACTCATGGTACTGTCACATCTGAAAATCCCAAAGACTTTATTTTTATGTGCTTACAAACTGTGTATTCTCCAAACTAATGTGCCTAAAACAGTTGCCTGTAGAATAATCTTTCTCTACAGTAGCAACAAACCTTAGGTCTGTTGGTGAAATGTTGTTTGTCCTAGCTTAGTGATGACCCTATCAAGGGATTGACAGCAGTTGTCCAACACTCATGTGCAGCTTATGGGATTCTTTTGCAGGATTGTGGGCTTTGTTCTCTGAGCTCCAAGAAAAATATGAAGTTTATGAAGCCTACTGGAGTGTGTTAACTAAAGTATTAGTAAAGGAAGTTGTTAATCAGAATTTCCCTATGCCAAAAAATTATTTAATTGCTATTCAAAATCTGGAAGTAAGATTTACACTGTGAATCTGTAGGAACATTAGATTGCAAAATGTACAACTTGTTACATTTCTGTTCAAATGCATACCATTAGTATGTATGTCATCAGGGAATGATCTCGTAGTTTTGTAGATAATGGTTTCTTCACTCTGATGATTAGAGTACTAATCTGGGGTGTATTATGTGTGTGCTAGGTATTTGAAGATGTAGATCAGTGTTGTCAAGCTCTTTCACAAAGATTGGGAACACAACCATACTTCTTCAATAAAAAGTAAGTAACTTTTATACTTAAAAGTCAAGCATTCTAGAGAGGTTATGTTCTAAGATGCATGCAAATATGAAATATTTTTTATCTTAGTGATCTGGCTAAAACTTTCAAAAGCACTTAAGTGCTTGGTGCTCCTTAGGCCCATTTCTCAAAAGTTGCCATCGGCACTAGGGAGCCCATGTCCTACTGACTTACAGCAGATGTTCCATCAGAAAAAAGTTCGAAAGTACCTGAAAAATATTTCCAATATTTTCTCTAGTCTTTACATTCACTAAAAACAGAATAATATTTGTAATTGTTAGCTAAAAAACAAGCTGGTTAGTTAAACACTAACATTTCTTAGATATTTGCCATCCAGATACTTTCCACGTTGGTTTTGTGTCAGGCTGAATCTGATATAGTTCTGATCCAATAGTTCTTTGCAAAACTGAATGCAAGTGACACAATGGGGAGTAAGTTGGGTTACCATAAAGATGTCTGTAAAGTCCTATCGCAGGGTAATGATGCTTTATTCCCAAAGTGTTGTATCATTGACAAGAATACTTTACCAAAGAGTTACGAGATAGGTCCTTTTTACACGGGCCTCTCCCACTCATGAACATGCAGAAATCTGTGTGTTCGTGAGTGGGAGAGACTTGTGTGAAGGACATGGTGCGGGCGCACGTGGTGAGTGGGGGTGCATACGTGCTCCCACCGAACGCTTCCCCACTCACCCCCCACTTATCCCCACGCACGGAGGAACTGGGAAAAACAGAGGTGCTCCATGTGTGGGGGTGAGTGGAGAATGCGTCTGTGGCCGTGTGCGTGCCCCACCCACCCACCACACATGACTCGGCGTGTCCACGCGCGCACCCCCCCCACCTGGCGGCACCATGTAAAAATGACCAGAAGGTCCCAATCTGTGTGCAGTGATCCCATTTACATATGGGGTTGGAATCCTGGCTGATGTTTTATTTACTTTGTATTTTTTTTTGTCTGGGTGACAGAATTATTATATAACTTACAAAATAGAGACACATTGGCAGAATTTTGGGAACCACTGAGTTAAGGCAATAACTGTTCCCCTCAATTAAATTGCAGCCATTCACCCCAAAGCTAGGAGATTGTTTGTTTAGGTACTGGACAAATTGCAAGCTGTTCTGCCACCTAAATTCTACTCTCATGTTGGTCTGTGCTGGGTATTGGTTAGGAACATCCACATAGGACACACTTTGTCATACAGGGGCTTTCCTTGAACTGCAGCCTTCAAGACTGCATTTGAGAAGGGGTGTGAAATTATGACAGCATTCAATTGGAGTGTGAATTAAGGCTGTAATTTTTGAGATTGCACCTTCCTTTATGGAGCTGCATCTTTTCAGAGTGGAAGACGTATTAGTACATTTTAAGGGGCTGAACAGATTTGGTCTACCTGGGTTTTTTTCTTCACTTTTTAGTTATTTATTTAAAATTCTTATACCCTGCCCTCTTCAACCACAGGTGGCTCAGGGCAACTTACAACAAATAAAAACAAAATAACAATAATAATTCCATTAAAATATAACATCATATAAAATCCCCCCATCATCCAATCCCATCCCTCCCTCACCCGTCCCCTCCACCAAATGCCTGGCAGAACAGCCAGGTTTTACAAGCCCGATGAAAAGTCAGCAGGCCTGGGGTCAAGCGAGCCTCCTCTGGG
This sequence comes from Sphenodon punctatus, assembly GCA_003113815.1. NCBI lineage: Eukaryota > Metazoa > Chordata > Lepidosauria > Sphenodontia > Sphenodontidae > Sphenodon > Sphenodon punctatus. The sequence continues at coordinate 710,516 of QEPC01011684.1, forward strand.
AGGGAGTTCCACAACCGAGGTGCGGCCACTGAGAACGTCCTCTCCATGGTGTCCTCCAAGAAGGCGCCCCCAGCCAACCGCAGGGGCTGAACCAGGACCCAGGGAGTGAGGCGGTTCCACAGATAGGTCAAGTCAAGACCGTGTAAGACTTTAAAGGGGAGAACCAACACCTTGAATTGGGCCCAGAAGAAGATAGGCAGCCAGTGCAGAGAATGGAGCACTGATATATATAACGTGCTTCCAGTGACTCAACCCCGTAAGGAGACAAGCCGCCGCATTCTGCACCAACTGCAGCGTCCAAACCGTCACCAGGGGTAGCCCCACATAGAGCGCGTTGCAGTAGTCCAGTCTCGAGGTAACAAAAGCATGAATGATGGTGGCCAGGTCAGAGTCCGAGATGTAAGGCCGAAGTCGCCAAACCAGATGTAACTGGCAGAAAGTCCCCTTCGCCACCGTCTCCACCTGGATTTCCAAGCGAAGCTGGGAATCCAGGAGCACTCCTAGACTTGGCACCTGGGAGAGCAGTGAGGGACAAACCTCATCAATGACAGGGGGAGTCATACCCGCTGCTCTCCCCACCAATATTTATCTCCGTCTTGTCAGGATTCAGCTTCAGTCGGCTCTGCCTCATCCAGTCCCCCACAGCTGTCAAACACTGGGAAAGCACAGAGACTGCCAGGCCTGGGTCTGCTGAAAATGAGAGGTATAGCTGAAAATGAGAGGTCAGCATAGTGATGACAACTCTCTCCGTTGAACAAGAGCGGAGACAGAATAGAGCCGTGTGAGACACCACACGAGAAGTCACGGGGGTGAGATGACTTATCCCCCAGCACCACCTGTTGGGTCCTATCGGCTAGGTAGGAACGGAACCATTGTAAAACTGCCCCGCCCAAACCTGCCCGGTACTGCAAGCAAGTCACCAACAGCTCATGAACAACCATGTCAAAAGCTGCCGAGAGATCCAATAGGGCCATCAAGGTCGAACGTCCCTGGTCCATCTCCCAGCGCAGGTTGTCAACTAAGGTCACAAGCGCAGTCTCAGTGCCATACCCCGGACGAAAGCCAGACTGGGAGGGATCTAGAAAGCTGAGGTCATCTAGATGCTCCTGGAGCTGCTGAGCCTTCCCTAAAGAGGGAAGGTTAGAGTCTGGCCGATAACTGGAGTGGGTTGTTGTTCCAAACTCTGGATCTGGATCTCAATGGGGTGTCACAATTTTCAGATTGGGTCATAATTACAATTGCTATTTGATATATTTTGCACATCTTTGTTGCTGTCTGGAGTCCAGAATTGTGTGTCTCAAATGAGATCTCAGGCAAAAAGCTTGGGAAGTGCTGGTTGAGAGGTTATGTGGCAAGATACAGAAAGGAAGAATAGCACGTGGTGATGTGTGGTTTGGACAGCAAGCTGGTAGTAAGCAAGTAGTAGCAACAAGCAAGTAGCTTTAAGATCATTGTGTGGAAGAAAGTGTGTTTGCTTTTGGAAAGTAGTGAAGCTGTATGAGCAGGATATGTATACTTGTATTGGGGGCAGCTGCATATTTGGTGATGGTGGTGGTGGGATAGGTACTATGGCTTTTGAAGAACAGGAGGGATGTTCATCACGTGCAGGGAGTTTTGTGGCAAGGTTGTTTTATGTTCAGTAGCTGAACTCTCCTTTTTTCAGCTATGTAGATTTGAAGTATATGACTGACCTAATGGAAGGGCACAGAAAAGCAGTAGTTTTAACTGTAAATCTTTGGGTGTTTTTAAATTAGACACATCCATGCACAGCCCTCCATGTGTCCAGCTGCTCATGTGATGGTAGTGTGTGGAGAGGAGGTGCGCTCCTGGGACCCATGCAGTGGTCACCAATGGCCCCACGTGGAGCACTCCTGAAAAATCCAGAGTGCCCCATGCGGGCCAGAGTGGGCGTCTCTGTGGACAGGGCAGCCATGCTGGAAGCTGTTCGTTTTGAAGCGCTCCCCACACACATTGCGTGCCGCACCACACAGTGCCCACGGACCCTCCACCCCTCCTGTGGCACTCATTTAAAAATACCCTAAGTTAACAAAGGGCCTTTTCAGACAAGACGCTCTCCACCCACTAACCACCCACCCATATCACATGTTAGAGGGCACTCAAAGGGCAACACTGAAACCCTGCAACCTGTAGAGTGGGTGGAGAGTGTTTTGTCTGAAAAGGCCCAAAGTTTTTTGTTAATGATTTCTTTTAATGTGGTTTTGGAGTAGTAGGGGATGTAATAATGATGGGGGGAAGGAGACAAGAGGAGAAGAAAAGGGCAGAGTCCAAGGGGCTTCAGGGAGGAGAAGACTAACAGATTTAAAAGACTATTTTCTAAGAAAGTTCATGATTTTTTTTGTTAATAATCCCTTGGTTTTTTTGTTTGTTTCTTGAAGACTGAGTGATTTCCCCCACCACCCTTGTTTTGGATTGGCAACTATTCCTTAGCAGAAGGGAAGGATGTGCAAGAAGGTGATGTGGAACCAGTGGGCGTAGGAGGTGGGAGGGGGAAATGATGTGGCTGAAGATGGTGGCCAGAACGAGGACAAAGGTTAGACAACATTCTTCTTGTAATGTGTAACACGATTGGCAGAACAGTACAAAGATGTTGTTTAGGGAAATTGCCATGATTTACATAGTGCTGATTGCAAGCGTGTGATCTTTATATTGTGTTTTAAACCAATGGAAAGAGGTATGGGGAGAAAAGGTTTTTCGATTTTGAGCTCCCCTCCTCCCCCCTACCTTGGGGAGTAATCTTTTCTGTGACACAAAGTTGATGAAGGGGTAATAACATAATACGACTATGAAGGAAGGATCCTTTTTCCGGTGTTAAGATTCATGAGACTCGGGTAGGTAGGTATGTAGATTTGGTGAAGTGCTGTGCCTTCTTTCAATTCTTTAGTCCACTCTGGAAGTGTCTCTTAACATTTTCTCACCTGAGTTGTCGAACAGTGGTGCTCAGAGACAGCTGTCATGGCAAAGCTGTGAGAAAATGCTGGACAGGAGAGTATTAGAAGCTTTTTCCAGTTGGTGGTGTGAAGATGAGGAGCACATGATAGCAATTTTGTCTGAACCTTCCTGTGAGGACAAACAGAAGTGGGAGGAATTGTCCCTGTATCTTTTTTTGTTTTTTGCAGCTGAAATGTCATGTGAAGAATTGAGTGAACGTATTCAGTTGGGAAGTCTAGATTATAGCAATCCCAATACTAAATCTTTAGAAGAGTTGTGCTCAAAGATGACAGAGGCTGTTTTTAAATTATACATTTAGAATGTTCTATGAGTTTGTCATTTGTCTAGATAGTTTTATGAAGTTGATTGTCTAGTTAGTTAGAACGTTAAAATGTTTGACTATTCCGACTTGCTACCAGGCTTTAGAATGTTTTTATAAAACATATCAGAACGTTCTAAATAAAGAATGTTTTATACAGCAATCATCTTTACCATCTATACAGGGAGTATGTTCTATCGCTACAGTACAGTGATGGCTTGACTGTCCCTACTCTCTATCCACTGTGTCTCTGCATCGCAGTGCAAAGCAGTAGTAGCACCTGCATTTTTTCCCATCGTTCTTTGCTTGTCACACTCAGTTTTCAGACCTCCGGCAAAATTAAATTTCAACACGTCACATTGCATACATAGAGACTTCCAATCAGACGATAGAATGTTATAATCCTTTATACAGCCAGAAACAGAATACCCTAATAGAACTTTACAACAGTGGTCGTCTAGACACAGAAACTGGACTGATGATGATGATGTCATTCTGACAAGTCAGGTCAGATTAAAGAACGAGTTCGGAATGGTATGGTGTGGTCATTTAAAAACAGCCTGTGTCAGCTCTGAGTCAAATGTTTGGCAGGCAGGAATAGGGGCTGGATGAGGGCTTCTAGTGTGTAGGGAGTTGAGGAGCAGTTTCTCGGGATTTTTATATATTTTTCTGTATTTTATGCGTTTTTATATTGTAACGCACCCTGAGCCTTGGGAGAAGGGTAGGATACCAGTTTAAATAAATAGATGTGTTCAGTCTGCACTTATTAGAAAGCAGTGTTACTACCCAGTTACGGCAAGGAACCTTTCATGAACATAGCTCTCCTAACTTCTGTTTGATTGCAGGACAGTACTGCCTACTAGGCTAAAATAAAACAAGCATGCTACCAGATAGGTTTCAGTTCCAACCTGTGGAGATGGGGAAGGCTGAACCGAACTTCTTTAAGCCTTCAAATTGACCTTTAATTATTGCTTATTTATTTCCAGTTATTTCTTTATCTGTCATACCAGAACGTTAAAGCACCAGCCTACCATATGTAATTCTTCCTTATCATTGTTAGCGGAGGTTAACAACCTGCACGCTCATTGGGTGTTAACACATGGGCCAGGAGCCTGCCGAGGCCTGGGACTCCCCCATGCAGCCGCAACCCATGTGGACAGTGTGGGGAGCACAACAAATGGGCAGCCTCCTACCCACAGTTCATGTGCTTGTGGCAGCTGCCAAGGAGGGCACTAGCACTCTCAGGGGCAGTGTGATCGATCCCTCCTCTCTTCCTCCCCACCATCTGGCAGTCAGCTGAAGAGAGACACTAGCAGTGGCTCTGATGGAAAGAGGGGGTCATAGCCAGGGAAGGCTTCTTTCTTGCCCATGGCCCCCCTTTCCATGCCCGCTGCTGTCCTGGCAGGAAAAGAGAGGAGCGGGGATCAAAGGCAGCATGCACCCCCTCCAGAGGAGCTGTGCAGATCCTGCAATTCCCCTTAGTTCCTTTCCTGAATGGAGAGGGGATTGCAGGAACTGTGCAGCTCCTCCGGAGGGGGTGCACGCTGGCTTTGGTCCCCACTCCTTTCCTGCCAGGAAATGAGAGCACGGGGCATGGAAAGGGAAGTTTGACCAGGGAGGAAGCCCTCCTTGGCGGTGACCCCTCCACCCCCACCCTTTCCATCGGAGTAAGTGTTAACATGTCCTCTCAGTTGACAGCTGGCTGGGAGAGAGGAGCACGTATCCCCCCTGAGAGCCTCTGCGGACTTCTGCACTCCCTTCTCCCAGCTGGCTGTCAGCTGAGAAAGGTGCCCTAGCTGTTCTATGGTGCTGGCGGACCCAGGACTGGGGGGGGGGGGAACCTAACTAATGAGAGCTAGCCCTGTGGGTGCCCATTGCCCCGGATTTACCTGGGTGTGCCCGCATGGCTTGCTCCACGTTTCCTGGCTTAATGCTGTGAGGAGCGACTCTGGGGTGAACATGTAGTGGGCACCAAGTAGACAAGCAGACAAATTTGGGGTTAATGTGGGCAAATGTGGGGTAACATCTCATTTGTTAACACCCATTAATGTAAGTTCAAATTATACATACCAGGAGACGTTAGTTCTCAGACTCTTCCTCCCACCTATAAAATAATTATTAAAATATTGAGGGTTTAAGCCAATTGTGGGGAACTCCTGTTCTGTGGCTTTCTTTTTCTTATTTGGTCCTTTCAATTTCTGGATGTAGCCCATAGATCCAATCCTTACTCTCAACCAGTGAACTCGGGGGAAAGAGAGTGGAGATGAGGGCATGCATGCACTCATCCGTGACATAGATCCATGATCTGGACCTTCTTCCTCTGCACCCACTTTAGGCATCCCAGCCCTCCCCTCCTATCCAGCCTACGGAGCTTATGCTAATTTTCAGAGTGGCCCACAGGGGAGAGAGGGTTCCCATATCTGGTTTAAACTGTTTATTTGAGAGATCCTAGGAAATAAAAACACTTAAGACATAATCAATAAACGTTTCAGTATACTTCAGGATATATAGATATATTTTTTGTTTTGTTTGTATGTGGATTACTGTAGTTCATAAAGCAAGTCTGTCGGCATTGGCATGACTAGGACTGCAGGCTCGTTCGAGAAACCATTGACTTCTGCTACAACGTTTATTCCCATTTGGTTAGTTTCTAACATGAAAGAAATGGCTCTGAATCCTGCCGTCACGTAGTCCTGCCATCAGACATGTTATGGAATTCCTGGTAGCTACAAAGCCCGGAAGTGGGGGGCTCCATTTTGAAGTACGTCATTTTATGTTGAGGGCAGGTTTTGTTATATGTGGTGTCTGTAGGGGAGACTGAAAAAATGGACTTCTAGTAAAATGTCCCACTTCATCCTCTGCAAGAAAAATGAAAAGGCCCCTTCATTGTGAGGAACATCTTGTGGTGGACCAGTAAGGCTTGAGGTGGACACTGTATATATTTTCTGAGAAGTATTTTGATCGGTGTTTAGGTTTATCCTGTTTTAAGTTTAAATAAAAATAATAATCAGATATGAGCAGGTATGTTCAGAACTCACTGCAAAATGTGCCTGTTTGGTTTTTTTAAAAATAAAAATGTTAAGATTTATGCCCACAACCCACTTATTTTCTAAGGGCTTCAGTGGGACTACTCAGGAGAAAATGTTTGTGGCTCTCCGCCTATGTATTGCAAAACTGAAAGTTAATTTGGCTAACTGGCCAAAGAATGATTGTCTTGTGAAAATACTGTAAGTTTATAAACTACTTCTTGTTAAAGATTGCTTGGTGCATGGTAGGGTTTTATGCATAAAGTTCTAAATGTGGTTTAACTTCCAGGGTTCTGTTTTATTTTCTCCCACTCTGTTTTCTAGGCCAACTGAGTTAGATGCTTTGGTATTTGGACATCTTTTCACGATCCTTACTACTGAGCTGTCCAGTGATGAACTCTCTGAAAGAGTGAAAACCTACAGCAACCTTCTAGCGTTTTGCAGACGAATAGAGCAGAACTACTTTGAGGGTCATGCTAAAGACATCCCAGCTAGTGTTACCTCCAGATCCTCAAGGAGTTTGTTAATGAGCTAAATGCTTCATGATGAGGAAACCCCAGTCTCTGAAACAAACTTTTGACTTTTGTTCTACAGATACTAGCAGTGGCTTTGAAAATGAGAGAGTGTAACACATGCTTCTGTGAAACTGCCAAACTATTCTGGAGCAAGAGAATTCTAACTGCATGCTGGGTGTGGATATAAGTCACTGTATAAGTTTAGCATGAGATGATTGAAGTGTCTCATTTGAATAGCCTGTATGCCATTTAATATTAATTTCTGGTGGCCTTGGAACAGCATTGTATCTGGATTTTAAAACAATAAAATTCAAGACAACTACATAAACTTTTTTCTTTTAGGTTCCCAAAAGCCTTTTCCTTACCTTTATGCACATGTATTACCAACAGCATATCTAGAACTTCTTAGCAGGACAAAAGGCAAGCAGTTTGCATTAATCCCTGTAGAATATCATGTTGGTTTCTTGGGAAAGCTACATTTTTTCACATGCTTACATGTTTGCATTTGGAAGTTCAGTGTGTTTGCAAGGAGATTTGGGTCCTTGGAACATTCCAAAAAGGAGTTTTTTCCCAAAACCAGTTGGATAAATCAATGTGCCTGTAAGGCCCCAGACTGAACAAGTTTGTAGGATTAAGGCTGCAAATGGAATTGGAATCAGGGCCAAACACAGAGGTGAGATCGGATCCAGGCAGATAGGATCAGATTCAGGAGGGTGTCAGGGCAAAAAATGAGCAACAGGTGACCAGTGCAGAAGGGGCAATCCAGTAGTACGAAGCCCAGAGGCAAGCCTATAGTCAGGTTCCAGGAGTTCATGCAAATGGGGAGGGATCTGGTAGCAGAGGGAACTAGGGGTGAATAAAGGCAGGTAACAGGGCAAGGCTGGAAGACAGGCAAGACTAGTGCTAAGGCTGGAATGAGGGCTAGGAAAGAAGGGCAGGCAGAAGAAACCAACAGGCACACACATGTGTCAGCAAGAACAGAAAAAGCTGTTTTTGTGCCCAGCTTCCTTCTTCCACTGGGCAGTCTTTTATATTGACAGTTGCCAATGCTATACACAGTGGGAGTGGCTTAGCCATTTGCAAGAGACTGCTCATGATGCCCACAGTTGAGCTAGCCTTCAAGAGTCTACACAGTGGTACCATGGGTCTAGTTGCCATGCAGGGAATCCCAAGGATGCTGGTTTTAAGTCAAGCAGGGTCCTAACATTGACTAACATTTAATGGGTGTTTTTTAATGCGATGCTACCACGCATGGCCACCCAGGAGCCACTCCTTATCCAACTGCCCATCTGAAGGTGGTGTGGGGGGCTGCGCGCTCCCATGAGCCACTCAGTTCACAGGGTACTGCTGAGAAATCCGGACTGTGTGAGGCAAGTCAAAAAGGTACGTGGCAACAGGTGCCCATGCATTTCCTACCCCGTATTAACTTGGGCAGCCACCCACACCAGCAGACTGGTCTGCCAGCACAATGGAGGCTCGCTGCCCCTAAGTCCCGAGTGGCACTGCAGCTGTCCGCATCCCGGTTGGCCCCTTTGTCCCACCCCCAGCCCTACCAGGAGCCCTTAAAGAATGTGCGCATTCTGAGAGTGGTGTGTTGTGATTCCTGTGTATCCCACCCAGTATGTGCCTCTGCGGTTGGCCGGAACTGCCAGTCGCTGCACTGGCTCCCAGGGTCATGGGCAGGACAGGGTTAATGCCTGCTGCAGCTTCTTCTTTCCATGGTTTCACAGCTGTGCGTCCTGGCAGAGGGCAAGCAGTTTGGCAGGGCTTGGGGTGGGGGTGGGGGGTGTTGGGCGGGAGAGAAAGTATGACTGCCTATGTGAGTTGTTTGCGGGGCCAGTCAGTGTGTGTGTGTGTGTGAAGGCTGCCTGCGTGCCTGCGGTAGCCACCCTGGGAGCCGCCCAGTAGAATCCCTCCCTATGCACTCTACCTGAGTGGCGGCTCCACAGCTGTGCCATTCAGCAGCCACTGCCCCTCACCCCCTCAAGCCTTGCTCGTTGAAAAACACCCTGAGTTTCGAATTATTTTACAGCCATTTCAGATTCTTTGTCTCTTAAGAAGTTAAAAAGACATTGTAGTGAGTTTAGGTACTTGCAAAAGAGGGCAAGCTGAGCCGTAGAGTCTGGAGACTTCTCTGTTAATGCATGATTTATTTATTTTATTTTATCCACTTTTATCCCACCCTTCCCTTAGAGGCTCAGGGCGGCTTACAGAAATATAATACATATACACATAAAACATATATTAAAACATGTAAAAAGAATTAAAAAGAAATCCCCCACCCACCCCCAACCCTCTACCTAACCCCTCCACCTCATCCCATCCAACCCTAACCCAGCCCACCAAATGCCTGGCCAAAGAAAAAGGTCTTGCATCTCTTCCACAAAGTAGGCAGGCTCGGACCTAGGCAGATCTCCAAGGGGAGAGAGTTCCATAAGTGCGGAGCAACCACTGAGAATGCCTTTCTGCGTGCCCTCGTACACACTTCACGGGTAGTTGGTACTCGCAAGAGGGAACCTTCAGCCGACCTCAGAGGCTGCAATGGAACATAAGGGAAGGGACGGTCTTTCAGATACCTGGAGCCCAAGCTGTTTAGGGCCTTATGGGTCCTAACCAGCACCTTGAATTTTGCCTAGAAAGCTATTAGCAGCCAGCGCAGATTCTAGACAGAGCACTGGTGTAATGTGCTCCCAGTGACTGACCCACCCCCGACAGAAGGCAGACAGCGGCATTCTTCACCAACTACAGTTTCTGAACAGTCTTTAAGGGCAGCCCCACATAAATTTATTTATTTAAAATTTATACCCTTCCCTTCCCAAGTGGCTCAGCGTGGCTTACAAAACAGATAAAATACATAAAATACCATAAAAACTAACCCCCAACCTTTCCCCTCCCCTCCCACCCCTCCTAACCCCACAAAGCACATTGCAATAGTCTGGCCTTGAGGTTACAAAGGTATGGATGATGGTGACCAAGTCTGAATCTGATTAAAAAAAATAAAAGAAAGGGTTGCAGCCTTCTCACCAGATGAAGTTAGTGAAAAGCACTCCTGGTTACTGCCACAACCTGGCCATCCAGGCACAGCGATGGATCCAAGAGCACCTGCAAACCTGAGTGACCAATGGAGGCTGGATCTCATCAATAAAAGTGGCCCCTATGTCCCCTGCAGGCTTCCCCACGTAACACTGGAGTGCCTCCCGAGGTCGGCTTTGGGAGAAGAGGAAGCTTAAGTCCTTGACCTGTGCTCACGTTGCCAGTAAGCCTATTGGAAATCAAGCTACTGCTTATGATGTACGTATAGAAAGTAGATTGAGACTATAGGCCATTTCACTCCAGCCTACTGTACTAGGAGTTATGTGATCTAGAGGTGAAAGGAGTTACTTATTTCAACCAAAGCCACTTTATCAAAGAGTAGGTAGCTAAAATGCCCCGGTGATAGCAGGGTTTGCACCCCGCTATCTCTGGGACCTGTGTTGGGTCAACCTGGATCCCCAGAAACCTCAGGTAGGGACCACATTTTTATTTTCTTTTTTAAAAAAACTTGATTTCTTTTATCAGCCCAGTCTGGGCATCATTTGCGGACCTCACAGGGCCTCTTCCTTTAAGTCCCCAGAGCCTCACTCCGGGCTCTACAGGGCTCTCAGCCCAGCCCCTTAAGTCCTTCCTAATCCTTACAGGTTCTGGCTTCAGGCTCTTAGCCTCTTGTATCAGACTCCTCCGAGGGGTCTAGCGGGCATCCCCGCCTTTACTGCTCAGCCCTTCTGGGCGCCCAAGTTTCAAGTCAATTATCCTTGCCCTTAAGCGGGCCACAGGTGTGGCCCCCCTGCTCCCTGCCCCGCTCTAGCGGCCGTCAACTCTCTTGGCGGGCAAGCTGCTACTCAGTCTCAGTTTTACTCCTCCTTCCAAAACCTCCTTGCTGGCCCCAGTCTTCTGCTGTCTCTGCCAGCCTTCACCAACTTGCTCCAGAGCTTTGTTTCTTTCTGCCTTGAGCCTCTTTGCTCTGGCTCCTTTTCCGAGCCCTTCGGGACGATGACCCACTTCCAGGTCCAGCATCTTTCTTCTAAACGGCCCCAGCTGCTGCTAGTCAGTTTCCTCTCAGTGGCCTCAGATCTCTGGTCAGTTTCAGGCGGCGGTTTTAAACCCCTGCCGCCGAGAGAGCTGCCGCTGATCACACTCATTTAAAGGGCCAGCCCTTGCTGGCTGCTTGTAACAGGGGTGCCTAGCACTTCCCTGTTACAGTCCCCTTTCCCCTTCCTTGAACTAACGGATAAATACTTACAGCCTAATCAAATTTTGATGGTGCAAGAGGCTTTATTGCATCAGTTTTTAATCTTGTGACAAAAATGAGAACCAACAACATGTATTCCATTCACTTATCTTTGGCTTTGTTTTGTCTTTCTCACTCTTTGACTTTGTTTCTAATTTGCTGTTATTTCTGCATTTCTTCAGGCTTTCCCTCTTGTCTTGCTAGTGCACGGAGTGCTAACCATTGCTACATCTTTCTCTCCACTGCAGTCCTGATAACACTGCTTCTAAACTCTGAAACTTAGTCCAGTATCATTACGCAAGTAGCTTGGCAAGGCTTTATTTGTCCCCTTTACAGATCATGGATCTGCCCCATGGATTCAGTTCTTGCTCTCAAGCACTGGAAGACTGAGCTTGGGGAAAGATGAGGAGATGGAACCGTGACAATGATCCATGTTCTGAGCCCTCCCCTTCCTTCCCCCATCTTGAGCGCACCCTTTAAGTACCCACCATTCCTATTCAGCCTGTGAAGCTTGCATTAATTTTTCCCTGCAGGAGGGGAAAGGTCCCCCCACTCCCTTTATCAGGGCAGGGGGGAAGCTTTGTCCTGCTGGAAGCCACATCTGTGTCTCTGCAGGGTTTAACAGTCTGGAGCATCTTGCTGGGGGCATAGCCGCTATGTGGAGTGTGTGACCAGCATCCCGGAAGTGCTTTGTTGTTGTCAGAGGCTGCCAGGCTGGTGGTGGTCTGTGGACCGTGTCCAAGGGGCTGCAGTGAATATGGGAGGAACTTCCCAGGGCCAGATGGCAGGTGCCCGCAGGCCAGAAAACAGACCATGGCTTGAAGATGATGATTATGATGATAACAATTAATAATAGAAAAATATTAATAATAGGAAGCCTACCTCTTCCATCAGGCCTCATGAATGAAATTACATCCTCTTCCCCCTCGCTCAGAATCTAGTTCCCTGTAACTAAGTGAAACACATGCACCTGCAACTTCTCAACTTCATGAATGTACTCGTCTCTCCCTATGTTCGCCACTCTTGTCTCTCTCCCCCTCCCTTGTCTCTTAGGTCCCTAACCCCAAGGGGCTTACAATCTATCTACAACTATTGACTGTACAGTGCCAGGTACACTGCTGGTGCTATATAAATAATAATAGAGATTGCTCAGTCCTGACCTATATAGACAGAGTCTGTCTGTCTATCTTTACTTGGGCTCTCACTTGACTGGCACGTTTGCTGCTAAGTGTGTCCAGAGTTCACTATCCTATTTTATATAAAATTGGAATAATTCCCTCCTCCCAATTTAAATATTTATCTGCATTCTTTTTGGCAAAGTATGAAAGATGTGGATGGGGTGGTAATGGAAAAAAACCTAATGCATCTCCAACAAACACTGGGTACAATGAGGCATTAGCTTAATAGATTCATTAGTTGGGCCTGTTGCATTTCAATACTGTAGCATGTGAGATGTATTTTTTTTTTTTTTTAAAGTAAATGCCTTCCTTTGACTCTATTTTCTATATGTTTGCTTTGATATCTTTCATATTGACATTGAAGTTTTAGCCAATGCTTCCCTGTCTTCTATAAATCCACTAAAGATTAGTTGCTTGATATTCAATAATGTCACAGGTTCATCGTGATGTGACTTGACCTTGTTCTTAACCAACCACTGTTACCTTGCCATTGTTCCTTATTCATGTTCAAAGGAATTTGAACAGATATGTGGCTATTTAATTATTTAATTATATGCTAGAACACACCGGAATATTTTGAGAGGCTTAACCTAAATGAGAATTATATCTCTCTCCTACTATAACACTTCAGTGCCCGTTTATCGTAATTGGAACATGCAGCTCTACGTCTCCTTTTGGTCTTTTCCAAATGCCTTTCTGCTATTGAATCTGAACCATTTTACACTGAAAACCAAGATATTGCAGTGTCTTTTCCATAAGCTTTATGTTAATACAATCCACAAAAATGAGAGATGAGGTTTTTAATGCTATTAAAAAAATGAAATTGATTAATACCTCCTGTACTACTAGTTGACTTTCTTGAGATAAAAGCTAATGATCTATGCAGATAAAAATTTCAGGGTGACAGCAGGCTTTATATGTGAAGTCTTGAGTACTAAATTCAAGCGGTGATTAGACCTGCCTTTTTCCACCTGCTGAACATAGGTCAGTATTCAAATGGCAAGATTTCAGCCTAGCTTTAAATAATTTTGGCCATCAGTCTTGCTTAAGCTCTGAAATCCACCAAGTAAAATGCTCAAAGTAGTCCTCCATGGGTATTAGTTTATGCAAAACCCAGCTGTGGGGATACCCTCTGGTACAAAGAGCTGAGTGTAAATATTCCACCTGTTCCAAAGACTTTGCAGTGGCTTCTAGAGAAATTCCAGATTTGCTATGAAATTTAAGAGCTCAGTTTCTAAATGGAGTCATGAGCTAGGTAATCTCCTATCTCTTGGCAATAACATGTTTCAGAAGAGCTGGAGAAGAGCATTGCTGATGTAGCATTTTGGATTTGGAGATTTTTGTCTTCTGCAGGGCATTAATTGCATTTTTTTAGTTCTATGCTCTGGCAGTTTTTGCAGGAAGGAACTATACAAATTTATTTTATCTATGTGTGACCTTTAGTTACCAATTTGAGACAGAGAATGATCACAAATCTTGTTTGGTAACATCTAATCAACCTTTCAACCTTTTAAAAAGTTGCCTGGCCATATGTATTAACTCATTTTTAATGTCTCTTCCAGATTATGAATTCAAGCCATATGGAAATGGCTTGGCAAAAGATACTGATCTATTATAAACAAATAAGGTTTGTGTACATCTATTTGATCCACTTAGACTGCACTTAAGGATACCAAGAAGAGTGAATTACATTGAAAACTCAATATTAAAAGTAAGATGAGAGGCCAAACTATAAGGCTTTTACTCTAAATAGTTTTTGTAACCTTAAACAACCTCTCTCCTCTTTTCCACTGTTGTAGTAATTGGATTATCCAGATTCCCTATGCAGTTTCAGTACAAACATATTCTTTTCCAAACCTCAACTGAAGTGTGATATTCTTGAGCCTTGTTTTACCCCAGAGAGAGCTGCATTTCACTAGTGAATAAAATGTTTATTTTTTATGCTGTACGTGTATCAGAGAGGGGTTTAAAGTACTCTGGGGAGCATCAGGAAAAAAATCATCATTTAAAAACTTAATCTGCATTGNAAGAACATAAAAAGTGCCATACTGGGTCAGACCAATGGTCCATCAAGCCCAGCACCTGTCTGTTAGTGGCCAATCTTGGTCACTTGGAAGAAGTACCCCAACAACTCACAATGGGTGATCCATTCCCTGTTGTTTATTCCCAGCTCCCAACAGTAAGAGGTTACATTTCCCAAAACTACCTGACTAATAATAGCTGCTAAATAGACCTATCCTCCAGAAACCTATCCAATCCACCCAGCTATACTACTGGCCTTGAGCACATCTTCTGGCAACAAATTCCACAACTTGATTGCGCGTTGAGTGAAAAAAAATACTTTCTTTTATTTGTGTTAAATCTGCTACCTGTTAGTTTCATGGAGTGTCCCCTTGTTCTAGTATTATTTGAGAGGGTAAATAACTGTTCCCTACTAACTTGTTCCACACCATTCATGATTTTATAAACCTCTATCATATCCCCTCTCAGTCATATCTTCTCCAAGCTGAAGAGCCCAGCACTGTATATACCTCTGTTTTGGCTTTGTTTCCTCATTTTGTAACACCAGACCTGCCTGACGAAGGACCCTGTGAGGTCCGAAAGCTTGCATATCTCCACCAACTAAAGTTGGTCCAATAAAAGATATCTCTTTACTAGTACTTTGTCTCTATTCCTGTTTTTGGGACCAACACTGCAAACCCTACTTTCTCGACAAACCTATCCAGCCTCTCTTCATAGAGGAGCCGTTCTATACCCATTATCATTTTTGTTGCCCTTCTCTGTACCTTTTCTGTTTCTACTATATCTTTTTTGAGATGGGGTGACCAGAACTGCACACAATATTCAATATTCAAAGTGTGGTTGCACCATAGATTTATATAGTGGCATTATGATATTTTCAGTTTTATTTATTCTCTATCCCATTACAAATAATTCCTAACATTGTGTTTGCTGTTTTGATGGCCCCCGCACACTGAGCAGAGGATTTCAGTGTATTGTCCACAATGACTCCAAGGTCATTTTCCTGAGTGGTAACTTCAAATTTAGAACCTAGCATTGTGTATATAAAGTTTGGATTGTTTTTCCCTGTATGCATCTCTTTGCACTTGTCCACATTTAATTTAATCTGCTATCTAGATGCCCAGTCACCCAGTCTCGCAAGATCCCCCTGCAATTCTTCACAGTCCAGTTGTGTTTCAGCTACCTTGAATAACCATGTGTCATCTANCTTCTGGGTCACCTCGCCTGGGCGCTATCATAATCTTCTGACATCCAGATTTTTGTAGAGAGGTCTTGAAATAATTCTCTGTGATTTTGGAATGAATTGCCCTGAATGCTAATAATTGCAATATTCTATGGAATTGATAGACAGACTGAAAGCTATAGAAGAAAGTGCTGCAGTCTAAACAGTAAATCCAAATGCATTGGGAGCTGTTTTCCGTAAGGTGAATGGAAGGCTCTATTGACTTACATTCTCAATTTCGTATGTTACCCCATGTGTATTGTTACTTTAGCTCCCATTGTTTTATGGACCATTAAATTACACTAGATTCCCTTAATGTCACTTAGGAAGGTGGGTGGGGGGGGGGGGGGGGGAGGGAAGGAGGAGTAGCAAGTGAAACTTAATAGAACCTGCATGGTTTGTATCCTTAATATACTATCCTGTAGAGCACGCAATAACATTTCTGTGCCAACCTAGCACTCTTATAGATTACACTTACTTGGAGAGTAGATCTTATGTATTTCAGTGGTAGACAAGGCCAGGCAGTGTTTATCATGTACTCCTATAAATAGCTTGGCTTCATTGGGGCTTCTGTGAGGATAGCTTTTTTTGAGCAATGGTGTGGCTGGGGCTGTTGGAGAAATTTATATAGATTAAATTTTCAGTGACAATGTTGAAGCTCTTCTTAATAATCAAGTTTCAAAGATTCTATACATGCAAACAAACTAGTAAATGTTACAGTATTGACTAGTGCCAATGACTAGTGCTCATCTGCTATTTTTCCAGAGGGTCTGTCCAGGAGAAAATACTTAGTATTCTGTTTCTCAAAGATACTTAAAGCTCAGCATTACAGAGACGGGGTGGGATGTGGGGGGGAAGTCTAGCACAAATCTGCACATGGCGAATGCTGCTGTGTTGCACTTAATGGAGCCTCTTTAGGATCAGCTGGTGTGTTAGCAAACACTTCATTTCCTGTGGCTTTCGTCCTTTCCAAGCAGAATGGAGCTTCAGTGGCTCTCGCAACAATTATCATCCACTTGTTCTGCAGGTTTCAAGTTTTCATGCATTAGTCAGGATGAGAAATTCCTGGCATTAATCATGACTGTAGTTGTTTATTTATCTCACCTGCTGGGTGAGAAATAATAATGTTGGCACTAGTGGGGCAGCAGGCCAGAAGTACCAAATTAAGTAAAACATCTAAACACTTGCAAGGATCATTTCTCTGATTAACGAATTGTTAAAAGGGAAACTGCTGCTCATTATCTGGTCTTGCAATAAAAGTGGAAGTTGGAAGTAACAAGAACTAGCTAGCATAGTCTGACTTTGGTTTGTTTATCATACTCGACTGTTCATTCTTCTCTCTCTCTTCCATGTGAGGCCCTTAATAAGTGCACAAAACTGGAGTTGCTTCCCAACACGTTACACCAGTTGCTCCAAAATCTGCACTGACTACCAATAATGTTCTGGGTTCAATTCAAGGTCCTGGTTTAGACCAATAAAGCCCTAAACAACCTGGGCCCGATATACCTGAAAGACCACCCATTGTGATCTCTGAGTGCCCTCTTTCATTTCCATTCAGGGTACGCAAAGAAGCATTCTCTGTGGTTGTGCCACAGTTATGGAATTCCCTTCCCTTGGAGGTTCATGTGTCAGACCCCAGCCTCCAACCCACATGCCCCAGGTTTTTGAAGTGGTAGCTGGCCTTTCGTCCCACTACTTCAGCCCCTGTCAGGACTCCCAGCCAGCATATAAGACTTGCTGGTAGTACCAGGAAGTTGGGAGGAACAACACGTGCTCATATCTCCTGTTTGTGGTCCTTGTTCTTGCTTTTCTCTTGCTCCCTCTCTCCCTGGCTTCACTCAGTCCTACTCCTTGGTTTTCCCTCTGCCTTGATCCCTCTCTCCCTGGTTCTCCTCAGCCTGTCTCCCTTGCAGCCTAATTTCCTGCTGTGTCTTCTTGCCTTGTCCTTTACCAGCAGTGTTCCCCTCCTTGCTCCTTGGTTTCCCCTCAGTCTTGCTCTCTGGTCCCTTGGTTCCACCTCCAACCTTGCTCCCTGCGCTCCGTGTCCTTGCCCTGATCTTGACTCCATGTCCCAATCCCCATGTCCATCTACATCCCGACCCGGATGCTCCTCCTTGTCCCCGACACTGATGATCTAAGCCTGAGCCTGCTCATTTTCCGGAGGCAATGTAAGTCTTTTCTATTTGGCCAGGCATTGGACACTCAGCGATAGGGTTTGTGGAGATTAGCAATAGGGGGTTTCGACTTGTTCTTGTGTATTTTAAAATGTATTTTATGGATTGTAACCTGCCCTGAGCCCTTGGGATAGGGTGGAATAAAAATTTTTAATACATACAAAATAAAAGACTGTAATTTTTAAATGGTGATAATTTGGGAGATCATGCAACAATGCTGCTGGTAAATCTAAAAAAATGTTGATACTACTTGTCTAATGTAAGAAACCAATAGTTGACTATCTGCAGCAACTGCCCTTGCTCTAGGAGCATGGAGCCCTCTCAGCTACTGGGAGTATCTAAAGTCAGACTTAGGCTCTTTTCACACAAGGCACTATATACCCACTATACATGTTTCAGGGCACCCATAAGGCAACACTGCGTCCCTGCAACATGTATAGTGGGTGAGGGAGCGGTGGGTGGAGAGTGTCTTGTGTGAAAAGGGCCTTAGTTCAGACCATGCCCTGGCTCTATTTCCAGTGTAAATCCTCACCCCCCTCAGCCCCCACCAGGAGATCTCTAAGGCCACTTTTACACGGATGCCACCCACCCACCAACACCCGGAAACACCCATCGGATGGGTGGGAGGGCGTCCGTGTAAAAGTCCACGAGTGGGTGGGGGCATGTGCCCGACCCACCCGCCAACACCCACGGAGCAGCCGCGAGGGAGCCGGCACCCTCCGTGGGTGGAGATGGGTGTTCAACACCTGAGCATCTATGTAAAAGTGAAAACACCCACACCCATGTGGACCGGACTGACGGAGTCTCACTGCACCAGCGCCGCGGGGCATGCACGTGCCGCCACGCAGACACGCCTACGGGGGGGGCACCGGATGTCCGGCTGAGAGCCCATAAAGGAGGGCGGAACCATGGCACTCGTGCATGGTCTCCCACGATGGCGACCAGGAAGGCCCACAAGAAGACCATGGGAGCCGACGACGCCCCACACACGGGAAGGGGCCGGGTGAGCACGAGGACTCAGGAGTGCCCGGGGGGGG